>JZKD02S1621301.1:44833-77951 GCA_000966675.3 Picea glauca | reverse complement strand
TAAGAATGTGATCGACACAAAATGGGTTTTTAGGAATAAATTGAATGAAGATGGACAGGTTACAAGGAACAAAGCTAGATTGGTATGTAAAGGATATGCACATATTGAAGGAATCATCGTTGAAGAGACATTTGCCCCATTTTCCACAATGGAAGCAATCCGTTTACTTTTAGCTTATGCATGCTCCAAAAATGTTAAATTATATCAGATCGACGTAAAATTAGCTTTTTTGAATGGGGAACTTGAAGAAGAAGTCTACATTGAACAACCAGGAGGATTTCAGTTGTCAGAGAACACAGACTGTGTATGTAAATTAAAGAAGGCCTTGTATGGTCTAAAACAGGATCCTAGAGCATGGTACTCTAGACTGGATAAGTATTTACAGTAGGTGGGGTTCAGAAAAGGAAGTGCAGATAGCAACCTCTACATCAAGGTAAGTCAAGGTAATATTTTATTAATTGAATTTTATGTTGATGATATTATTTTTGGTAGTGATGATGACAAGTTAAGCCAGAAATTTGCAAAAGACATGCATAATGAATTTGAAATGTAGTTACTTGGAGAACTATCCATCTTTCTAGGAATTCAGATACGTCAAAGAAACCAAGTAATTTTTATTTCTCAAACCAAGTATATCAGAGAAATGCCAAAGAGATTTGGAATGGAATATTGCAAATCAGTTATCACTCCCATGCAAACCAGTTGTAAGTTGAGCAAAGATGATGATTTGAAGTCTACATATCACAGGCAATACAGGTCAATGATTGGCAGCCTACTATATGTGACAACATCCAGACTAGATGTAATGAAAGCAGTTGGACAAGTGGAATGATTTCAAGAAGCACTAAAGGAATCACATGTATTAGCAGTAAAGAGGATTTTCAGATATCTCAAATGAACAGAAGAGTTTGGATTATGGTATTCAAAAGGAAAAGATCTATAACTTATTTCCTACACAGATGCACATTGGGCAGGTTGTATTGATGATTGATGAAGCACCAATGGAGCAGCATTCTACTTAGGTGAGTGTTTGGTATCATGGCTAAGCAAGAAAAAATCATCAATATCTCTATCTACAGCCAAGGCAGAGTATATTGCAGCAACAACATGGTGTACACAAGTTCTTTGGATGAAACAAAATTTGACAGATATACAGGTTGAGTATGATGAGCCCATTCCAATATATTGTGATAATATAAGTGCCATTAGTATCTCAAAAACCCCCGTGATGCACTCCAAGATGAAGTACATTCCAATCAAGTATCACTTTCTACGGGAACAGGTTGCAGAAAAGAACATAAAAGTTGAGTATGTGGGAAAAAAAGAACAAGTGGAAGACATATTTACAAAACCACTTCCATGGGAAGCCTTTGAATATCTTCGCCAAAGACTTGGAGTTATTTCTACTCCAAAATGATTTTTTTTTAATTCTTTTTGAATGCTTATCTTATATGTCTTAGATGTATATGAGGAAGCACCATAATAGGAAAGTTCAGTCAGGGGGAGCAGCCCCAGATGGAAAGATACCTTTTCCATTGATGACAAAGGGGGAGAAATTTATCAGATGTAGAGGACAGAGGCATGGTTCCAGGTGGAGCATATTTATCATATGCAGAGGACAGAGGAAATTTTATCAGATATAGAGGACAGAGGCATGGTTTCAGGTGGAGCATGAGTGATATGATTTCAATATTTCATCAGAGTGTTTCCATATATGCCAAAGGGGGAGATTGTTGATTAATCTTGGTTGTCATTGATGTCAACCCTTGAAGAAATCCCCACAGCAGAAAGGTTTGGGAAATGGACCCAATATTGTTTGATGTAAAGATGACTCCTTATTGTCTTGTCATGGTTGATAATAAGTAAAGATGTATGAACTCCAAAGTGGTCCCCTTATGGTGAAAGCCCTCACAGTAAGACGCTTTGCGGAGTAAGAGAACCCATGCTTAATTATGGAATAATCAGATAAAGGACAATTAATTTGTTAGGTAAAATATCCTATATGTATAGTGCTTGTCATTCCATTTTCGGTGGTATTTGTAACATCACATAACTCCTCATGGCTAGAGAGTTATGGCCATGAGAAGTTGGAGACCCCAGGTTTGGGTAATGGACCCAAGTTTGTTTGATGGATACCATTATGAGTTATGATATATTTTCAGATAATACTATTCTATATGGATAGTACATGTCATTCCATTTTTGGTGGTATGTGGAACATCACATAACTCCTCACGATTTGAGATTTATGGCCTTATGAAGTTGGAGGACCCTCATATGTCATCTAGAAGCCCCAAAAGGCCAAAGTAGTCAAAGTGGTTTAAGAGATTTTAAAAGGTAAAAAATAAAGTGAAGTAATGAGTGTATTATAATTCAAAGAAAATACAAAATAAATTATTTCAATAATAAATTTAATGGAGAAATTAGAAGTAGGTTAACCCTAAAATAAGGAAAGTGGGGCCAAGTGACCTAGAAGATGTTTTTAAGGAAGCTACTTGGAGAGTATAAATAAGAGGCAAGGCTCTCTCATTTTAATCACACTTGAAAATATTGAATATCTATAGGTTTCTTAGGTAACCAAGGATATCTAAGCCTAAATTATGAGGGAAGGTGAAGAAAAGAAGGCCAAAATGCAAGGAAGGATAAATTCTTTTGATGGTGCTTTCTAAGGTATGTTATTTACAGTACATCTCACCATTTTTTCTATAATGATTCAGACCGTGAAGTTGAGATTCCATTGTTTAAAAATATCCAAGTATTTGTGGTAAAATATTTAGCTTGTGGGGCATTGTATTTTTGGAGTTACACTTCGTGGAAAATAGGGTTTGTGGCTAGTCCTGAAACTAGTCAAAAACAGGTGTTTTGGGTAAAAACGTCATAACTTCTTCATGATAGATAAAAATTTAGTGAAAAAAAATGTGTTGGTTAGGGTATAGTATTTAGTATTCTGTGTAACAGTTTCAGATAAATTCAACAAATATTCCATGTGAGGCATGCTCTACAAGGTCACTCTCTAGAATAATCTAGAATTCAGCAAGGTATGCCATTTTTTCTATAACTCCTTTTCTGAGAGGTTCCAAGTAGTGACACCTGGAGAAAATGCATAAAACACACTGAAGAAAATTGTGTATCATGTTTAGATATTTATACATGATAGGTAAAAAGTTATGATTACTTCAAGTTAGGGTTGTTGACTAATCCAAAACTAGGCATGTGAGACTAAAGAAACGTTTGATGAAAATGCTAGTCTCTTGTTGTTGAAGTTAATGAAGGTTTGCAGGAATATGATCATATACACCAGGTCTATTATAGAGCTAAAAATCATCTTTGGATGATGAAATTGATGAGGGATTTTGGTTGAGGTACATGTTCAGTACATGGTTGAGACAGTAGTTGATGAGTTGGCACATACATGAGGTGTATAGTTGATGATGTTGGTACATATTGATGAGGCATAGTTGATGAGTAGTTAACACATGATTGGTACATACTTGGTACATGGTTGTATGCACTTGTTTATGGTACATGTTGATTACAGGTTATTTGGTACAGGTTGGTGCATGGTTGATGCACTTGTTTATGGTACGGGTTGATTACAGGTGGAGGTACAGGTTGATGCATGGTTTAGATTTATTGGTACAGGTTTACAGTGGTATATCTCATAGTGACAGGTTGACAGTGGTTCCATAATTCTACTTCTACTTCAGGGTGGTAGGATTGGGCAAGGACATGTGGTTGTAGCCACCTTCCAGTTGTAGCCGAAGACCATAGGGGGTTGTAGCCTCCTTCTAGTTGTATCTAGAGAATTGGGGAGTTGGAGCTTCCCTTAGGTTGTAGCCTAAGAAACTAGGGGGTTGGAGCCTCCTTCCAGTTGCAGCTGGAAAATAAAGGAAATTGGTGCTTCTAATGAATATAATTCTTCAAGACATATAAGAAAAGGCATTATGTGGTTTTCTCTCGATTTGGGTTTCCACGTAAAACACTGGTGTACTGTGTATGTGTATGTTTTTTAATTTGTTCATTGCTTATTTACTCTGCAGTTATTGTATGATAATGCTTCATTGATATAACACTTGGATTATATGGTTAAAAAGGATTCAATTTCTCTATTACTGATTCACCCCCCCTCTCAGTAATCCAACAACATGCTCCTCCAACTTTTTTATTTTTCTCTTGTAGTGTTCCAAATCCTGAGATATTTTATTCATCTTTTCTTTCGATGATACTTCCTCAGATCCTGTGTTGTCCAGGATGGTTTGTAACACCGCACCAATGTGTTTCTCCATCTCTTATAACTTATGTTGTGCTAACTTCTTCTTCTTCCCTTCTTGGCTAATTTCTTACTTCAAAGTGATGTTCTCCTCATGCGATGTATGTAATTTTGTCGCATCTCACCGTTCCCTAGACTGGATTTCCTGTGCGACACTGATTTTCAATTTGTACAATGCCTTTTTTGGGATCTTGAGAAATGCCAAGTCTAATGTTTCTATCTACTGTAGAGGCTTCTGTGCCATCTCCTCGTCTATGTATAGAATATCATATGTTATCATGAAGTTCTCTCTCCCTTGCACTATGATCTATACTGCTTCTCCTGATGGCATTCCTTCCCTAGTCTCCACTAGTGTGTATTTTTTTCATTGCTCTGCCATGATATTTAGTTGTTCCAGCACAATTTTTACCTCCCACACCTGCTCCATAATTGAATCCCTATGATTCTCAACATTCTTCCAAGCTTTTGATAGTCGATGTTCAATATTTGTAGCTACTAGTTTGACATCATCTGCCATTAGTGATGTGTGAGGTGGTGTTCTCTGGGCCTTCTCCTTCTTCCTTGAGCCACTTTCTTGCTCCCATGTTCTCTTATTTTGGTCCTCTATTGGCTCAGATGTCTCTGGTATGTCTGTATCCACACCTGTCTCATGTCCAACTTCTTCTTCCATAGCTATATCCTGTGTTTTTGTCCTCACTTCTACTGTGCGCACATGTTCTCTTGTAACTTCCGGTGTCTTCCCTATGTGTGGTGGATCATGTGTGGAACCACCATGTGGTTTCTTATATGTGCTTCAATTCTTTTGAGGTAGGTTGCTTCCCCCCACTTGGCCTTATGTTTTCTTATTCTTCATGTTGGTACCATTTCTGCCTGTCTACTACGCGGGGACTATTTTTTCCTATGTCTAAGTCTGTACTATTGGAAGTGTCTTTGGAATTACTAGAACCTTCCATTCATCATTCCATTATTGGACCTCCATTTCTATATCCTACGTCATCATGCAGTAGCTCAGTTGTAGCCACTCCTTTGTTGAATCCCTCTTCACCTGTGACCACATATTGTGCCACATTGCCTGAAAGTTAGCAATTTGTCCAAACTCTTGGACTGTCTCTAGTGAAATCCTTCATGTGTCAACTAAGTGGTCTTGGATCTCTAAAAGATATAGCATGAATGTATCATTGTTCACCTTCTTCTTCTTCGGGTCTCTTGTGCTCCTTAGTGAAGTGTATTGGGTTGTGCCACACTTTCCTATTCTTTAAAGAAACACAATATGCACTAGTTATTTCCAACCTACAAGTGGAATGATGATGAGTAGCCATGAGTAGTGGAACTAAGATCCCCAATATTGTGTATCCTTACAATCTTCTAGGAAAGAATTGAGAAAATAAGGGGCCCAACTCATCGACCTCCCCTTCTCACACTGCGCTGCAGCCGCTACCACTTTTGTTGGTATTTCTTCCTTCCTGTATTTATGCATTAACTTGCATGCTAGTAGCCTTGTAGAAAATTTTGTCACCGGATCATTTATGTCACTGATCCTGATCCCCATATTCCCTCTATATGTGCCATATTTCTCCTTAATTTCATCAGAAATGGCCTTTTCCTTAGTCTTGTCCTCCAGATATTGTTTTAGATTCTCCCCATCCGTGGGTACCCCAATAATTATATCTATTAGGTTTACATTGATAGGAGTTGGCCTATCCATCCATAATACACCTCCATGCACCCTTGATAGGAGTTGTTTCACACATCCATTGATATGTTTACCATGCCCAAAGTGCGGTATATTTAGTAAATTCATTATCCATGTGTTATAGAGCCCTAGGATCCACTACGCAGGTTCCAAAAGTGGCACACCTAATGGGCCCTCTCCTCTACTTTCCATGAAGTTTTGTTGCACCAAATATGAGAATTTGATGGTGTCTGCTACATCGTGGCTTGAGTATTTCATAGTGTTCACACCTCCTATCATTTCATCGTTCACTTTCATTCCATCTAATATTTTTGGCATTACTATTGTAAATTCTACCTGTTCACGTGATATCCCTTGCACACTTATTTCAACCTAAGTTTTCTTTTTCCCTCACGGGGATGAGGCCCCAACCTTCAGTACACCCTCTTTCTCGATTTCTTGTTCTTCTTCTAGCTCTAGGACCTACTTCACTGAACCCATGGCTTGTTCTTCATGTTGTGGCCCTTTTCCTCTCGATGCATCAGACTCTATTCTTTCTGCATCTTTCTCAGTCTTCCCGACCTCCTGCGATGGGTTTCCTTCCTCCTTCACCTACATGATATGTGGCTCATACTATGGCATATGAATTTCATCCACATCGGATATTTTCGGCATGTCCCGTGTCCCTAGTTGCATCACCCAAGCACTTCTTCTCATGTTTTGACCAACCCTTCTCAGTGCTCCAACTCGTGGTGGTGACATCTTGCTAGAATTTGGACTGATGTGCTATAAATATCAACCTGCTATCAAGAATTCTCACTCTTACGCTATATTGTGTGATACATCCCTCCCAATCTAATATATTGAGTTCCAATTGATAGTGGAACCATTGTTGGCTATGATGGGCTAACCCAGGTTCTAAATACAATATTACCAACAACCCCTCAACCATCAACCCTTTTGGATACCAGAAGGAAACACAATGCATATAATGCACTGCGTAGTATAATCTAACATGGCTTAAATAGATGGTTGTAGGAATCAGGTGTCTGCAACCATGGGATGGGATGTGCTTCTCTCTCAGGGGAATTATATATAATCACTTGCTAGCTCTTGAATACCCATTTATTATGCTAACTCTAGATAGATGTTATTTCTAACTATTGACACAATTATTCCAACAAAAATTCATTAACCATTATAACAACATATACCCAAGGACATATACTCATATACTGCAACATAATATTAAGATATGAATACTAACTATGACATTCATCCATTTAGTGTTCTCACACTCCAACCAGTTGACGAATAGTTCCTCGCATGTGTTGGCATTAGGGAATTTGTTTGGGTCCATTGGAGTCGAAAGGGTCTCCTTTATTTCCACTGGATGTGCCTGATACTTGAATACTTTAGAAATTAACTATTGTAACATTGTCTTAGCCTTGATTGGGTTCTCCATGAACTACTACACTTGACCTGGTGCTATTTTCTCCACATTTGCTATCTTTTCAGTCCATAATGAGTCTTGTTCTACATGTAGTTTGACTATGTCATGCAAGTAAAAGAATTCCTCTGGTGTGTCGAATTCTAGGAGACCGATGTCTCTCATCACTCGATTGATCTTGCTCTATCTCATTTCACAATCGACCTATTTCTCTTGGATATCCTGATGTGGTTCTTGGGCCATTTTCACCCAGTATTTGGTTGACTTCCTTATGTGGTCGATGCTACTATCCCTTAGCACCCGAATGCCCTACTCTTCGGTTTCTCGACCCTTTTCAACTGCGTTGATGTAATCAATTCTTTCCACCATTTGGTGAGATTTATCATACCATCTTTCCATGTCCTTGCACTTTGCCAGTGCCATAAGGGTGTCTTATTGGAAATCAGTTATCCTTGTAGAAAAAAGGTTCCTCTCATTTGTAAATTTATTGTAGGCATCCTAGAATTTGTTTCTCAAGAACACTGTGGCCTGCGTGCATTCCTGATAATATTTCTCGAAATGGTGCAAATGATCTAAATATTTTAGCACAATGGCCAACCCCTCTTCATATTTCCTCGCTCTATCCATGGTGGCATCTATGATTTCCATCCCTGCACTGATAAGCTTGGACATCTTGGCATGCTTCGTGCTAATCAACTTCTCCTCTGTGGTGATGAGGATGGAGTTGTCCAGAGTAAGCCTCCTCTTCTTGGTGGTTCTCTTCATGATGGATTTCCTATTTGGGCGATGAATTCATCACAGATGAGGGAGTAAGATTTATTGTACCTGTTTTCCCATAGCACACTGAAGTAGACATGGATTGGGATCTCTCCAACATGTCAATTCAGATTCATGTTGACAAAGACGTTCCTAGTGCACATGAAATCAAGTAGTTATGAGGCCATGTAGAAAGTTCATGCCTTTCCTTTCTTCGACGTCTAAGCCTGCTGCACACATATGCTTAGTTCTTTGGAGATTATTTATCCCCAGTTGAAGATGCACCCAATGATTATGAATGTGTATTCCAAAGGAATCCAATCTTCCAAAAACTTATAGAAATCTTTTTCTCCGTATAGCTGACAAATGAGAGCCATCAAATAGATGTATGGCTCCCTTGGGTTAATTGTCCTGTACCATCCATTCCTTCGATTTATGAATTTCTTGTCTTTCCTCCACCATGAGGCCATCAATCAGCTAGTGTCATGGAGTTCATAGAACTTCACCATGAAGTCTGTGTTGAGATGCTCTTTCGGGTGCCTAAGCTTGTAGTATTTTTGGACCTCTGTCAAGAGGAAACATCTGACGCGCCTGCCATTCTCATCATTAATCAAACATTTATTCCCATCTATATGGTCGATGAGCCACTTGAGGACCTATATGCAGGGGAAAATGGTGATTCTGCTTTCCAACATGTGTAAATATGACCTTCGAATGTTGGGGAACACCCGGTCATCGAGCACCCTTACATCTAGGTCATTGTGTGGGATATACTCTGGCTATTCTTCTCTGCTAATCTTTTTGAAGAGATCCCCCCACTATGGGAGCACTACCTTTGATCCAATGATTTCCTTTGTATCTCCAAAGGCTAGAGGTTGTATGAAAACTTTGTTTACCATTGTCTTGACAACATGCTCTAGCCTAGGGATGTACTCCAATTGCCTCGCGGTCCCTGGAAAAGAACCTTTGCCTATCTCTAGTTCTTTTAGCTTTGGTGCTATTGGGGAGCATTCGGTGATTGGATTTCTTGGCGGCATTGTTCCTGCAACTTGAGCAGAGTTTAGTGACTATGTAAAAACTAGATGAACACATGTAAATTATAACCAATGAATTGACAGACTTGCATACATGCCTTTGAATATTGTTAAACCTGGTTTTTGATAATCACGGGGGTCAATGCAGTCTTCGAGTTACTCATTTTTCTCCTTTGAACGCTCTGGAATTCTCTCGAACACAGAATGAATTTTTTCAAAATGGTTCAAGATATTTTAAATAGGGAATATCTTACTGTGTTGCATCTGCCATTCAATTTGGGTTATGAGTGAAATTTCAATAAATTTGTCGCTAAATCTTTAGAACATAAATTTATCGTGGGTTTATGGCAGAGGCGCGGGTGGTGATGTGGCCTATTAGTGATTTCAATTTTTTTTTTTAAATTGGTGCATGAGGTAGTAACTAATGCGAGATCGGGTATTAATTAGCTCTTTAAATGTCCAAAATATGATTGTATCTAATGATGAAAACGTCTTGTGGTGTCTCCCTTTAAGTGGGTGGATCGAGGATCGGGGTTAGGCTATGAAATTTTTTTGTTGAATTCTACTGCAAAAGCTTCAACACTGATCGATCTTACCATACTATGCTAACATGGAAAAGATGACTCAGAGGTGTGACTAGGACCTAGGTAACCAATAATGACTTGGGATAGAATTAGACCGTACAACCTTCTTACCTAGTAAAAACATGTAGCATTGGATACCAGTAACTTAAGTTTACCATATTAGTCGGAGTCAAGAATTTCATTAATTTATTCATTATAAAAGAAACCTTAGCTTGTCGATGTCGAGAAAGTGTCAAGGATCGACGATCGGTGATAAGCCTACCAAAGCGCTCTCGGATCAACTCCCTCGAAAAATCCCCGATGCCTAAAATGAATTGGGGATTGATGATTGGGGATAACTTTATCACAGTCAAAATGTTTTTTGTGATCCTTTTGGGTTTTCCCTGATTCTGATAAAGTGCGTCGGGCATGGGATATCGTCAATTTCATTTTGTTCTTTGTTATCATCTGTCCTCCCTATAGTTTATCGATGTTGAAGGGGGATCGACTATCTCTCGAACCTTTATGTGAAAAACTTAACACAAACCAAAACTTCCTTTTGTCAATGTCGATGGATATCGACGCTCAGTGAGTGTTGTTTTTTGAGTGGTTCTTATACTTACTTGAATTATTTTTGATGTCGAACCTGAGCGCGTTGGGTGCAGTGTTTGGCTATCGATTCTTAATTTAAGTGTTAATGTATTTTAGTCATGGGGTTTCACAAGTTCAAACAAACCTAGATAGGCGATGAGAGTCATGAAAATAAATAAAGAATAAACATTTCCCAAAATGAAATCGATTCAGACAATGCAGAAGACCAAGTGTTACCCAAAAAGTGAGAAAAAATTGATAAGGCTTTTTAGGGTGTGTTGAGTGCTCAAAACATGATGAATTACTAGGAGAAATCATAATCTCTCTTCCTACCTCGGGCTTAGCTGATGCAAAATATGGTTACGAACTCAACTTTTTTTTATCATAGCCTATTTTATCCTTTCATTTGAAATTCCCTGGTTGGTGCATCCGGTCATGCCTATGGGGTTTCAACCTTTATTCCACCTTCGTTTCCTGTAACCCTAACCCACACCCTCTTTCAAAAGATTCGAGTAAATCATTCACTGACACCAGGCCTTTTAGTTATCATCATTCACTTGCTACGGTGTTGCTCTACTACCAGTGAGTGTCCATATCTCGATGGAGTCACCCTGATGTCACAGACCTTGCTTCGCTACTAGTGATCATCCATAGCCTTGGTGAATTTATCTACATACCCTCTCCTACTTTGCACTCATTCGATATAATTTATTTTATTTCAGCAGAATGCCCTGAGGAAGTGGGAAAGGAGGACATTTGTTATTTGAAAAATGAGATGGTTAAGGTGAATTTTTTCTTGCTTTGTCTCAAGGTACATGTGTTCCTTTCTAGCTTTCCATCTTTCCCCTCAGGTTTTACCAGACCACCAAGCGAACACTTCATCACTTTGTCAAGGTTGTTTATTTGCACAGGTTAGATACATAACTCTTTCAAACCACCACAATTCTCCTAGCACTTCTTGTGTTATATGTAAGCGTGAGTCAGGAACACATTTAGTCATATCACATGAACTAAGGTCAACCAATGACTTGCTAAAAAAAAATTAAAAAGCGCAGAGGATACTATAACAATAAAAAAAAATGAAGAACTCTACAATCAGTCTACCTAAAAACAAAATATGATGGAAATACACACACATTTTTTTTTTTGGTTAACAGAAATATTGTTTTAGGGCTTGGCCATTCACCGAGAGGGTTTCAGGTTCCCCCCTTAGATTTTGCAATCGATACATGCCTACCCCAATTTTCTCAACTACCTAAAGAGGTATGAGCCATAGATTTTGAAACTTCAAATGTTTTCCCTTCTACTCATTTTCTCTTTCCCATTTCAGGACTAAGTCTCCTACTTCAAAATTATTCTCCTTAGCCTTATGCTTATCAAAGCTCCTTTTAACTATTTGCTAATGAGCTATGAAATTTTATTTTTCTTTCTCCCTTTCTTCTTCCAGCATGAGGAGGGTATCAATCCTTTGTTGTATAACTAATGAGGGTTTTCCTCTAGAATCATGAGCAAGATGAAGAGATGGAAGATATAGCCCGTTTAGGAGAATGGCTTCATGTCCATATACTAGAAAGTATGGGGAATCCCCTATAGCTTCCTTGGGTGTTACTTTATCATCCCATAAGGCATTATGAAGTGAATTGTGTCAATTCCTTTGGTTGTCTACAACTGTTTTCTTTAATATCCTCACTAGGTTCTTATTGGTTGATTATGCCACTCCATTCCCCTGTGGATAGTAGTTTGCAAAGTATCTGATTATGATTCCTTTGTCTAAAGAAAACTCTGTTAATAGGGTGGAAGAGAAGTAAGAAGAATTATCGAAAACAAGGACGAAAGGCATACTAAACCTTGTAATCATTTATTATTCTATGAATTGGATCACCACCTTTTCATTTACATGAGTCAGAGGGATGGCCTCTACCCATTTCGTGAACTAGTCTATGGTAGTCAGTATGTATCTATGTTTTTTTTAAGAAATCAATGTGATTTATCCTATGATATCTAACCTCTATTTCTCGAATGGCCTAGAGACAGACACAGGTTGGAGAAGGACAACTACTCTCTTTT
The DNA here is from genome assembly GCA_000966675.3 of Picea glauca. Lineage (NCBI taxonomy): Eukaryota > Viridiplantae > Streptophyta > Pinopsida > Pinales > Pinaceae > Picea > Picea glauca. The sequence goes on along the minus strand of JZKD02S1621301.1, from coordinate 65,548 downwards.
CCCTCCTTGTGCTCATTTGACAAGTTTTATAGTTCTTATCATATGTATGAGTGTCCCTGAACAGAGTAGGCCAATAACAATGAGCTCTCAGTATTTTTTGAGCAGTGGTATTCCCTACGAAGTGTCCACCTGCAGGTCCATCATGGAGCTCCTTCAAAATCTTGTCTGCATTTTCACGTTCAATACATATTAAAAGTACCCCATCATGATTAGCGTGGAAGAGTATTGAATTTATGAGGCGATATTGTGCTAATTTTAACCCAAGAGCTCTCCTTTCCCTAAGGTTTAGGTTTTCTGGGCAAGTCCCATGATGTAGGAGATAAGTTAGTTTCTGATACTAAGACTCTTTCCCTAGGGAGACATATGACGCTTCACCACACCATAATGACAATTCATTATCCCATCTGGGGTCTTCATTTACTTGGTCCTGGGATTCAGTTGCAAGTTTACATAATTCTTGTTCCTTAACCAGTTTAGAAGATTTTATATCTAGATCAAATTCTTGGACCACTGCCATCTAGTTTCATCTTCTTTACCCCATCTCTTGATGAGTGAATAGGGATCAGACTACAGTTGAGGCACGATGAATTTGGTATGGTTCTTTAGGATGTAGGGCCTAAAGTGTTTCCCTGCCTTGTATACTGCATAATCCTGCTTGTCTATATCAAGGTAATTTAGTTCATCCCCTTGGATATTAGTGCTCATAAATGAGACTAAGGGCTCATTGTTGTCATCATCCTTCTGAGTCAATACCGCAACTAACTATTGGACAGAGGAAAAAGTATGGAGGAAGAAATATTTGCTAAAGTCGGGACTTCGCAACACTGGAGCTTGAGATATTGCAGCCTTAATATTGTTGAAATCACTTTTTTGTTCATCATACCACTTAAATTCAACATCTTTGTGGATCATTTTTTGTAGAGGTTTAATAGTTTCAGCAAAATCGGAAATGAATTCTCACAAAATTAATTTTCCCAAAGAAGGATTGCATAGAATTTTTGTTGTGGGGTAATGGGAGATGAGATATAGCTCTAATTCTTTCTGGAATGATGTGAATTCATACTTGAGATATTATATGACCTAGTAGTTTACCTTCCTCGACACCAAAGATAGTTTTCTTAGGGTTTAAGGATATACCGTATTCCTACATCTTTCGAAAATCTGGGTTAAGTGTTGGATGTGATCTTCTTTTTTCTTTGAATACACAGTCATGTCGTCCAAATAAACTACTACACATTTGTTGATTAGTCCTCGAAATGCTACGTCGATGGCCCTTTGGAAGGTTTCCCCTGCATTGATTAACCCAAAGGGCATGCGTTTATAAGAAAAGTTTCCCCACTTGGTTGGGAAGGTAGTTTTCAAACCGTTTTCCTCTCAAACTATAACTTGGTTGTAACCTGAAAAATTGTTCAGCAGGGAGAAAATATCAGAACTAGACATGGTCTGCAAGAGTTGCTCCATCGATGGGACTGGGTAGTTGTCCTTTTATGAAGCTCTGTTGAGGTTTCCAAAATATACACATAGGCAAATCTCCCTAGACATTTTCCTCACTAGAACCAAATTCGCTACCCATGCAGAGTGTCTAACCTAGAATATAATCTTAGCATCTAGTAATTTCTTTAACTCCTGACACATGAGAGGCTCTAGGGATGGGTGGTACTTTCAGAGCTTCTATTGGAAGGGTTTCACTCTAGGATTTAACATGATTGTGTGTTGAATGATATGAGTGCCATAAGTTTTCAGATCTCGGTAGGACCATGCAAAAACATCTTGATATTGTCTGAAAAGTTTGAGATAGGCCTTCCTTTCCTCCTTAGATATTGTCTTTCCAAGATTTATATTCTTAGGGTTTTCCAGGGTTCCTATATTTATAGTCTCATACATGGGACAAGAACTCCCCATTTTTGCATTCGTTGACCCTTTGAATCTTTCCCTTAAGTAAAAAATGTTTTCTAAATTGGCCACTCCTTTCGGTATTGTGTGAGACCTTGGTCTGTCATTCAATTTCTTTGTTTTAGGTTTTTGTATATGGGGGCCAGGTTCTACTGATTTCTCTTGAAATACTTCACCGTCAATAGCCAGATATTTAAAATTATCCTGATTGGTTAAAACTTTTATGATCTATTCATCTCCTTGAAAGACCTTCCAATTAGAAATATTTTCGGGCACCAATGGTTTGTAGAGTAGTTCCACAGTGAACCGGGAGCCTTCATATTCTTCTAAAGGGGATATCCTCGAGGCAGAAGTGGCCATAGAATCAGCAAGATTATTCTTTGATCTAGGGATCATCTTAATGTTGAAGGCTTCAAAATGTTCTATTAGTCTATGCACTTCCTATTGATAATTCCTCAGGTGGGGAGAGTTGCAATGTATATTGTTCCTTACTTTTCTAATGATGATTTTAGAATATCCGAAAACCTTTTTTTTTTAATGTTCAATTATATGGATTTCTTTATCCCTTGTACTAGAGCTTCATATTTGATGATGTTGTTTGTGCACTCAAATTCTAGTCTGCAGGAAAAGAAATTTCATTTAAATTTCGGTTTAATGAGGATACACCCCACTCCTGAACCTTCTTGCAATTTAGATCCATAAAAGTATAAGGTCCAAATTTGTGAGAGAAAACCATCATTTTCTTCATGCCTACCACTTTCCTCCTTTCCTCCTATTTGTTTTGTGATTTTTAACAGAGGTTCTTGACACACAAATTACTGAAATTGGAGTTGCAGGAATAATTTCCTAATACGGGGAAATCTGTCGAAGAGGGTTTGTTGAGGATTTGTTGTGTTTAGTTTCTTGCATATAGACAATGGAATAACATTAGAGGATTCCCCTGGGTCAACCAAACAATTGTGGAGGTTGTTGTTGAATACTTCAAATGTCAAGAGGAACGGTGCGACAAAAGGATTTCCCTTATTGTCTTCAGAGAAAGCATTCACAATAGGTTTATTTATTATATATAAGAGGAATAGATTTTCTCCTTGGTTTATGCTTGTTGTAGGATTTTATACTAACTTCAATGCTTGTAATAGAAAGTCCTTTTTCTGAGGGATTATACACATTTCCATGACCGATATATTTTCCTTCAATGTTTTCAAATCTTCTACTATGTTGTAGTCTAGCTTGGGTGATTCTCGGGTATGGATGTTTATAGGATTTATTCAGGAGACAAAAGGTGATTTAGGGTGATTGGACGTTGGATATACTCCCTAATTTTGGGCAGTAGTAAGGTCGTTTGAGACAAGCTAACCTCTACTTTATGTTTTCATAGCCAAGACCTCTACGGGTGGTTCTTGAACCTCAAATAGGTCATCGGAAGGCATTGGTAGGTCAGGGTCCCATGTCAACGTGGTTGATTCTTCTAGTGGATCAAATTCTTCCTGATCAACAATATTCATAGTTGAGCCACTTAATTGTTTGGTAAGGTAAACCTCATCTAGAAACTGGTTGGCCATCAAATTCATGGCATGCACCCATTATTGACAGTCTCTTTCAGAGTGTTTCTCTTAGTGATAGGCACAGAAAGAGTTGGATGCTACATTTTTGAGATCGATGTTTAAGTTGTATGGGGGAGGTTCAATTGTTTTGAATGGTGGATTTATTTTTAAAAATGGTTTATAGGGCCTCTAACCTTGATTTCCTTCCCCTGCACTTCTTTTCATGTCTATAATTTCATTTGACAACTTCTTTACCATGTGTTCTAGATATTCTATGTGTCCACTTCCTTTTTCAGGACCTTGTTCTTTTTTTTTCCCCGAGGGTATGATCAACAAGATTCCTCTACTGGGAGGAGGTTAAAATTCCTTTTTAAATAATGAGACATGTCCTTATTTACATCCCTTCATTTGGAATTCTATTGTTTTAGCTTCCTCAAAATTCTCAACTAGGGTTGTTTTGGCAGCCCTCTTCACAAACATGAAAATGGAAGTTAGGAGAGCATTAGTGTATACTTCGATTTTCAACTCCTTGGTGGGTTTTGCATCGGGTATAAATTTGTTTAGGATAGTGGTGAACCATTGATTAAATTCATTAACCTTATCCTTTGAACTCATGTTGGTGGTGAACAACTCAGCCATCAAATATCATGTAGTAGTTTCTTCTACAAATTTATTTAGAAAATCCTTTTGAAACTTTGTCCAACTAGTTATGGACCCTACAGGTAAGTTAAAATACCACGTTGAGGTTGAATTCTTGAAAGTGTAGAGGAAAATCTTGCATACTACGTCTTCATGTTGGGCATTCATCAGTCTAATATCTAGTATGAATTTTTTGATATGGTCTTAAGGAAATCCTGAGGTTTCAGGGTCAAATTTAGGGAGTAACTTTTCTGGATGTCGAGGAAGGTTATGTACTCATCCAGGGATGGCCACGGAATATTTGTCCAAACAAGGTTGATTATTCTGATGTGGGTTTCCCCTTTATTCATTATGATCATTGTTATCGTCCATGTCGTCTGACTCTGAAACTAATCATTTTGAGTAAACCCTTCTTCTTCATACAAATCATCGGGCTCGGAGCAGTTATCGGATAGATTTTCAGGGATTATATTAAGAGGATGTTCGATTTTGGTGAGGGAGAAATATATCAAGTCTTCTACTGTGTGAACGAAAACCTAGTTGGGGTTGTCAACCACTGGTATTCTTACTTGTTTTCTTCAAGGAAGTAATAGAGCTAAGGGCAGTGCTTTGATTCGTCGGGCATAAGCTCTTGTGATTCTTCTGAACTAGTTCAACTCCTTGTGGGGAAGAGAGTAAGGTACTTCATGGAATAGATGTTCTTCCTCTTGCTGGGGTGAGTTACTTGTTTCAGGAGTACTCAGTGTGTGTGGGTTTTCTTGAAAATGACTAGCCATGCATGTGGGTTTTTTTGAATCTATAGGCTGTGTGAAATATTATATCAAAAATATTGTCAACCATTCATTATCTTTGGCCCTCCTTCTAGTGCCAATTCTATTGATGGGTCCTAAATCCATTTAAATCAACAACAGGAACCAAACCTGCCACTAAGGCCAAATTAGACTCTGCAATGTTTTATAGTGGAATGATTCTCTAGATCCTATGATCCAACCAATTAATCAATGGGATTTACGTATTGATTGACAAGATTTCTTCTTTCGAAATCTCTTCCTTCATTTTGAACGGTCTCTTTTTTGTATTTTCTCTTATAGGTGGGACCAATACAAGATAAATGTTAGTATAAACTAGCTAGATAAAAAAGGGGAAATGATTAACTGCTGAAGAAGGATGACCTTGGGATAACCCTCATGTTCAAGCATGTAGAAAATGATTCTTACACCTATGACAAGCCTATTACTAATACATCAACTTGCTGGTATTGAATTATTGATTGGGATACAATTTATCAGAAGAGAACATTCATGCAATAAAATTATGGAAAAAAAAATAGTTTCCTTAGTTCTAATCACCAATCACACATTAACACAAAGATTTACTTTACATCATTAGAGACAGGAACTATAAAGATATTAAATCAGATAACTTATCAATAGATTTAGAGGCTCTTGCTTGTTACAACATCCATTCATGAGATAAATTCAGAAATAATTAAGCCTTAGATCCAATCACACATGCTTTTGATGAAAACATAAACTTGTCTCGGGTCCTAAACAAGACTTCTCAATTAAGGTAGCTCTGAAATAGTTATTTAAAATTCCAAAAATGAGGGTCTTTTCAAAAACCATCGACCCCTTATAACAGGACAATCATGCTATTTATAACAAATTATTAACTAAAAATAAGTATCAAAAGTGCATGCTAAGTAAAACAAAACATCACCACATGGTGCTTTCATCTCTCAGTATTCTAAGAGTCATCAAATGATTTCACTTGAGTGGATGACTCTTCTCATACTCCAACTAGTTGATGAAGAGTTCCTCGCATGTGTTGGCATACGGGAATCTATGTTGGTCCATCGAGGATGAAATTGTCTCCTTTATTTCCATTGCTCGTGCCCAATACTTGACTACTTTATCACTTAACTATTGTAACACTATCCAAGCCTTGATCGGATGCTCCATGAACTGTTGCACTTGACTTGGTGCCATGTTCGCCACCTTTTCTATCTCTGCAGTCCACGATGAGTCTTGTTCTGCATGTAGTTTGACTATGTCATGCAAGTCGACAAAGTCCTTGGGTGTGCCGAATTTTGGGAGACTGATCTCTCTCATCGCCCAATTGATCTTGGTCCATATCATTTCATAATCAGCCCATTTCTCTAGGATCTCCTGATGTGGTTCTTGGGCCATTTTTACCCAGTATTTGGCTGACTTCCTTATGCAGTTGATGTTGTTGTCCCTTAGCACCCGAATATCATGCTCTTTGGTGTCTCGACCCTTTTGAACTGTACTAGTGTAATCAATTCTTTCCATCGCTTGGTGATATTTATCATACAATATTTCCATGTCCTTGCACGTTTCTAGTGCCATAAGGGTGTCTTCCTAGAAATCAACTATCCCTACAGTAAAAAGGTGTTTCTCATCCATGAATTTACTTTAGGCATCCTGAAATATGTTTCTCAAGAAAATCGTGATTTGCGTGGAGTCCTGATAATATTTTTCCAAATGGTGCAAATGATCTAACTCTTTCAGCACATATTGCAACTCCTCTTCATCTTTCCTCACTCTATCCAGGGTGGCATATGTGATTGCCATCCCTGCACCGATAAGCTTGGACGTCTTGGCATGCTCTGTGCTAATCAATTTCTCCTTTGTGGTGATAAGGATGGATCTATCCAGAGTAAGCCTCCTCTTCTTATTGGTTCTCTTCATGATGGATTTCCTCTTTCGGTTGTAGGCAATGGCTTGTATATTGGTGACCTCATCCATGGGTTCAGGGATCTGCTGCTCTCCCCAAGTAAGTGTGTTTCCTAGTCTCCCTACTGTGTATATCTGTTTAATACTTGGTTCTTGAACTTCTTCTGTATGTCCCAAAAGTTTAGACTCTATTTTTTGTTGATCTGGAGGTAAAGTACTAGCCAAAATTGATGAATCAGGGGCAGGCTCGGTACTTACTTGATAATCGATTGTTGAGAAGTCAATTTCCTACTATGGAATTTCTTCCACTTGTTCACCTGATCCTAGCTCATCCCTCGAGTTGTCCATTGGGATCCCCATTGTGTCGAGTGGATTATCATCCAAGGCACTTTCTACATCATGCTCATTCTGTGGACTTCTCTGACTTGGAGCATCGAGACCCGGGGCAGATGCTTTCTTAGGTTCTGTGTCCTCTGTGGTTTTCACTCTAGTGACCAGGGACACCTCTAAGCTCTCCTCATCGTCATAGATGGTTATTAGATCAAATAGGGGATTTGGTGTACTTTCTCTCCCTGATGTCCTCTTTATCTCGGGCTGAGCCAACATGTCCTCTGGTGATCTAACATATGGTGTTGAAACTTCAAGGTTATATGACACGGTGGTTTCTTCAATTTGTATCGTCTCAAGGTCACTAGGTCCTCCCCGATTTTGGATCGAGTGATCAGCTGGAACCCTTGTCATCTCTATGAGTTCTGGGTCATTCTACATCTGATCAATTACTCCCTGTGCCTATGCCATTAAGCGCAGACCCATTTTCTATACCTCTGGTGTCAAGAACAATCCCCTTCCCTACACTTATGTTGCCTCTGTCACTCTAATTTCTTCCCTGGATCTGAGGGCCTCTTAAGCTGACTTTTCTATTGTTTCCACCTATTCATCCATGCTTATGGACTTAAACCTGGTCATGTTTGGGTTGGACATCCTTTGCACCAGCTCATCCCAGTCCTGGGCATTCTCTGTGAAGAATTTGTCTTAAAATTTATCGTGAGCATATGGCCAGCATGATGAAACTTGCAATGCATGTTGGAGGACCAGGCCTTTAGGATCATGCTTGCGGAATCATCCTATAGGGAACCTAAATTCAAGTTGGCTCAACCCTTCTTGTTTGTCTTGAGCAGTATCCTTCAGTTGATAGAACCCCACATGGAAATCGTAGGGTGTGAAGGCTTGTTTCTTGTCTTTGACCAATGTGGCGTTATAGCCCTGCAAGATGGTATGATAACAAATTTATTCTATGACGAGACGGTTTGGGACATGAGTTGGTAGGATATGTGGTGCTCCAGTGGCCCAAAAAACCATGATGTAGGTGGCACACTCGTCCAAGTACCAATGGCCTACCTTGGATACCATTTTCTTGGATATCACCGATAGCCTTGGGCATTACTTCTTAAAGAGAATAAAATAAATTTGGGTGATGAATTCATTGTAGATGAGGGAGTAATATTTCTTGTACATGTTTTCCAATAACACACCGAAGTAGATGGGGACTGGGAGCTCTGAAACATGCCAACTCAGATTCATGCCAGGGTAGATGTTCCTAGAGCACATGACATTGAGTAGGTATGAGGCCATGTATAAAGTTGGTGCCCCTCCTTCCTTCGATGTCTAAGCCTACTACACAAATATGCTTAATCGTTTGGATATTATTGGTCTCCAGTTGAAGCTACACCCGACAATTGTTACTGTGTATGCCAAGGACATCCAAGATTCCCAAAACTTGGAGTAATCTATTTCTCCATATAACCGACAAATGAGAGCCATAAAATAGATGTATGTCTCCCTTAGGTTAATTGGCCCATACCATCCATTTCTACAATTTGTGAATTTCTTGTCTTCCCTCCACCATGATACCATCAATTGACTAGTGTCATTGAGTTCATAGAACTTCACCACGAAGCTTGTTTTGAGCCGCACCTTCAGGTCCCTGATCTTGTAGTATTTTTGGACCTCTGTCGAGAGGAAAAATCCAACACACCTGCCATTCTCATCATTAATCAAACATTTATGCCCATATGTATAGTCGATGAGCCACTTGAGGACCTCTATGCAAGGGGAAATAGGGGTTCTACTTGCCACCATGTGTAAATATGATTGTCGGATGTTGGGGAACACCTGGTCATCAATCACCCTTATGTTCGGGTCTCTGTGTGGGATATACTCTTGGTATTCTTCTCTGCTAATCCATTGTGGGATTGCTACCTTATATCTGGTGCTTGCCTCTGTATCCCCAAAGGATAGAGGTTGGATGAAAACTTTCTTTTTCACTATCTTGACGACATGCTATGGCCTAGGGACGTACTCCAATTGCCTCACAGTCCCTGGAGAAGAACCTTCGCCTGTTGCTGATTCTTTTAGCTTTGGTTCTCTCGGCGAGCATCTAGTGGTTGGATTTCTTGGTGGCATTGTTCCTGCAACTTAAGAAGATTTTAGAGACTATGTAAAACTGAGACGAACACATATAAATTATAACCAATGAATTGACAGACTTGGATACATACCTATGAAGCTTGTTAAACCCAGTTTTTGATAATCACGGGGGTCAATGCAGTCTTTGATTTTCTCATTTTTATTCTTCAGATTCTCTCAAAATCTCTCGTGCGCGGAATGAATTTGTTCACAATGGTTCAAGAGATTTTAAACAGGGAAGATATTACCATGTCACATCAACCATTTAATTGGGGTTATGAGTGAAATTCCAATAAATATGCCATGGATATTTAGAACTTAAATTTATCATGGGTTGACGGTAGAGGCACAGGTGGTGATGTGGTCTATAGGTGATTTCAATATTGTTGTTTTAATTGGTGCATGAGGTAGTAACAAATGTGGGACCGGGTATTAATTATCTCTTTAAATGTCCAAAATCAAATCACATCTAATGTTGAAAACATCTCGTCGTGTCGCCCTTTTAGTGGGTGGATCGGGGATCGGGATCATGCTATGAACATTTTCATTGATATCCTCTTGCAGAAGCTCCTATGCATATTGATATTACCTTATAGTGATGACGCGACAAAGATGACTCGGAGGTGTGACAAGGACCTAGGTAACCAAGAATGACTCAGGATAGAATTAGATCATACGACCTTCTTACTTGGTAAAGACATGTGGCGCTGGAGACTAGTGACCTAAGTCACTCGTATTAGTCATAGTCAAGACTTTCCTTAAGCTATTTTTTCTAAAACAAAGCTTATCTTTATAATTCCAAAAAAGTTTCAAGTATCGATGATCAGCGATAAGACCACCAAAGAGATCTTGGATCATCTCCCTTGAAAAAATACCGATGCTGAAAATGCATCGAGGATGGACGATCGGGGATAACTTTATCATTGTCAAAATGTTTGTTGTGATACTTCCGAGTTTTCCCCGATTCTGATAAAGTGCATCGGGCATAGACTATTGGTGATTTCATTTTGTTCTTCATTACCATCTGTCCTCCCTGTATTTTACCAATGTCGAAGGGGGAATCGACTATCTCTCGAACCTTTATATGAAAAATTTAACACAAACCAAAACTTACTTCTTCTGATTTTGATGGAGATCGACACTCAGGGACTATTTTTTTCTAAGTGGTTCCTATAATTACTTGAATTCTTTCTGACGTCGAACCTGATCGTGTTGGGTGCAGTGTTTGGTTGTCAATTCTTAATTTATGTGTTAAGGTATTTTAGTCATGGGGTTTCACAAGTTCAAACAAACCTGGATAGGTGATGAGAGTCATGAAAATAAACAAAGACAAAAAATATTCCAAAATGAAATTTATTCAGATAGTGCAGAAGACCAAGTGGTACCCAAAAAGTGAGAAAAATTTGATAAGGATTTTTAGGGTGTGTTGAGTGCTCAACAATGTTGTTCTTAAAAATTTCATCAGTTATTCCTGGTGTGTAGTATTATTTCCTTTATCATTTTAACATTTTCAACATAAACTCATTAAAGAAAATATAATCAAATGTACTACAACCATTCAAACATAACCCAGATATACTGTGGTTCACCCCCTCCTGGGTCTAGGTCCACAAAGATGAATCGCTTCATCTCTTTATTATTCTTCATGCAAAATCTAGTGTCACACACTCTACATTTCTTCCTCCGTTAAAATTGATCTCCACAGATCGCAATAGTCCTCACAAAACTGATAAATTCTAACCAATATACCATCTCACTACTTAACTGACCAACTCTTTTCACAGTCCTAATACATTCTACTTATACAAAAATGGGACAAAGCCCTTACAAAAACCCTAACCCTAAGCGGATCAGGTTTGTCCACTTTCCACTGACTCAATTTTAGCTAGTCCACAATCCAACCATTCTCCAAGTTGGCGCTTGTCCACTTTCCAACTTCTCTGCAACAATTTGTCAGCTTTGTAACTGATTTTCCTCGATGTTGGTTTTCCTTTGTTTCTGGTGTTGTTTTTCCTCTATTTCTGACGTGCTCCCCATTTTTTGGCGCTACCTTGATTTCTTCAAACTTCCTTGATTTTCTTCCAAAATTAGCCGACACCAACAATATGCACCGAGGACATTACCAAAATAAGGGGGAGGGGAATGTAATGCCCTGGTTTTGAGTCCCCATATTAAACAATTTATTTTTTTTACTTGATAAAAGGTTGGAGTGCCCAAAAAATTAAATAGGCCAAGGTGCCTAGGAAATGTAATGTTCTGATCATTATTAATAATAAAATACATATTTGGTTGTCATATAAAAAAGGACAAGAGTTGTAGGGGGATATGATTCCATGAGAGAGGGGGATTAAGGGGATAATTCATTTTATCATATTTTATTTACCCACAATTGTTTTAATGGATAGAAGTGGTTACATGTGCTTCTTGGGGAAAGGCCATGTGGTTCTTGATTGTCAAGTAAATATATAAACCCATCTTTGCGCTATTTGGGGGTTCATTCATTGTTCATTTTTCACACTATTCATTATGTTCACTCATTAATTATTTCATATTCATCCTTGATCTTGGTTGGGAAAGTAAAAATGAATTGTTGGGAGAGAAGCCATTTTTGGTTGGTTGTAGTGACTGCTGGTTTATTCCATCCATGAATTAATTCTTGGATGTCTGAGATGCATTGGAAGGTACTAAATTTTATTCACAGTTGCAAGTATTGAGAGTCTCAAAATGGATATTATTTACCAGATGCACCAGATCCTTGGAAGGAGGTCGACAACCTGAGGGATTGCATGGTAGAGAAGGGGGCCCATTCTCTTGGGTTGTGAAGGCTGGAGAGAAGAGAGTTGGTGTAGTTTGGATTGTTGTGTGTTGAGAAACCTGTGAGAGCTTGGGTTTTGAATATTTTGGGAAGATGAGTGACAGCCTAGAATTGTGCTTGTGGATTCATCCTTGGTCTTCAACTAGTTGGTGAATCATTTTGTTAAAGATAATTTATCTTTGTCATGTGTTTCTCTACTTATATATTTATTTTCGTTGTGTATTAATTATTTTCTCTGAGATTCATATGTTATAATATGCATGCTTGTTGGTCATTTCTATGCATGGAATTATATTCATTTCTTTTAGGAAATAGAAAAACCATGGCATGATAGGAATATTAAACAAAAAAAGTTTCAAGTGGGAGACTTAGTGTTTCCATATGATAGAAAGTTCATGCAACACCTAGGGAAATTTAGGATGCATTGGTAAGGTCCATATGGATCAATTATGTGATAGAAGCAGGTCCTACATATTGAAATGGAAACTTGAAACTGAGAGGGGGGGGGGTGAATCAATGTCACAAAACTTTGGACAATTTTCCACTTTTCATAAATTAATTGAACAACATATATTTATTTCAATTTCTCAACCAATATATAAAAGAATAAATAATTTTTTTATTTATTTAACTTGAATGAATACATAAGACCAATCTTTGAATATCTTCATCTTCAAACAATTATGAGAGACCCATCTCTTTGTTACAAGACCCAACTTGTAGTTCTTAGATCCAATTGAGAAATGAGGAATCCAACCCTCATAACAATTCCCAACTTGTTGATCTCAAATCCAACTAAGATGTGAGGAATCCAATCCTCATACAAGACCCAACTTGTAAACAGATACCAACCTGATAGAATGAATCTTCATTCAATCCATTATATATAAATATATATACTTCAACAAATTCAACCACATAATTTTTTCACCATACTTATTTGTTTATATAGTCTTCCAAATGGTGTGAATTTGAAACATTGCATCTTTTGATATTGAACCATTATACCTTTTCATTTAAATGATAATATTAAACTTTAAATAATATCATTTTCCTTTTTAATTCTTTATTCATAATGTTGATGATTTAACTCTCTTTTAATCGTGACTGTGTATCAATTCATTTTTCCTCATGAGTTGATCATAGATATGGATCGACTCATTATATCGTTCTCATGATTCTTCTCTGTCCTTAGTTCACCAACATATCATATTCAATATTTTATCGATTCTCTATATTGTTATGGTGTTTATTCTTTGTCGAATCACTCTACCAACCTTGAGCTTTTACAAAATGAAATATGTATGAGAACCTTCTTTCAACCTAGTGTTCAAAGGATTGTGAGCTCAAAACCACAAGCCTATCCATTTACGCGTTTCCTCTTCTTTCACCCAATCTTGTTATCTCTGAGGTGATATCTTCTAGAGTGTTAATCTTGAGTTGACATGTGGCCATAAACTTCAATGGTCCAGATTTTATTTCGGATATTCGGTGCTCCGAGACACCGGGTTAATAGAACTCTGAGTAGTTCAATTCCTCTGGAATGATAACCTACCAAATAAGTCATAAAGAAGTGGTGACCGCTTGTTATCGATTAACACCTCTGCTTACACTATCCTTCCACTATGCTTGATCAACAATTGAGAACGCTCCCGAAATAGATCAATGGTTAGAGTTACTTCATGATTTACACTTTACTCTATCCTTCCACTACACTTGATCAACGATCGAGAATGCTCCCGAATTAGATCAACGATTAGCGTTACTTTGTGATTTATTTTTACTCTATCCTTCCACTGTACTTGATCGATGGTCGAGAATGGTCCCGAATTAGATCAATAATTAGCGTTACTTCATGATTTATGCTTACTCTATCCTTCCACTACTTAATCCAACAATTATGACTTAATCAAAGGTTGAGATGGATGACCACTATTTACTTCAGGACTTTGGGGGTTCGAAGGTCCAGGTAATTGTTGTTCCAATTTCCACTGGAGTTGGTTAGTGCCAAAGTGGTCAACATGGGAGTGCTTACATCATCTTTTCCACTTGAATTTTGATCTAACGGTCGTGTGAGAATTTGGAGGATATTATATCAACGATTATCATTGACTTCAGCCTTCAACGCTTCGGGTAGTTGTTGATTTACCTCGAAGTAAAAAAATCCCAGAGTGACGTAACTTGTTGATGTCAATGCTGACTTGGCACTAGCCAAGTGGCTACCAAGTGTCACTTATATTTGTGATTTATGTAACCTAAAGTGCCAACTAGACCTTGACACTTTTCACCATCTGATTGTGTCGCGTGTCCTTGCTGACATGGTCTTGCTTTCGTGGATATCTTGTTGTGGTACATGTCCTCCTCTTGGTTGTAGGTTCATATGAATCCTTGATCCAATGAATATGATAAGATCTTAGATCAATAGTCTAGATTCATTTCATCCTTCAGGAATTTGGGTTATTTGTTCTAAATTCTCAATTCTCTCAGAGTGAGATTCCCCGATTTAACCTCAAGTAACTTGAATTCATCTAATGATCCTTCTTCGATGCAAAAATCTTAACATGATCCAACGATTGTTGGGAAATTAGATATTTTGGGATCTCGTGAATCCTTGATCCAACAACTATGATTAGTTTTAAATCAATGGTCTAGATTCATTTCGACCTTCGGGAATTTGGGTTATTCATTCCCAATTCTCAATTCTACCAAAGTAAGATTCCCTGAATAAAACTCGAGTATCTTGAATTCATCTAACGATCCTTCTTTGACGCAAAAATCCTAACACGATCCAATGGTTGTCGAGAATTCGGCTATTTCGAGATCTCGTGAATCCTTGATCCAACGAATGTGATCATTTCAACATCAATGTATAGATTCATTTTTGCCTTCGGGACTTTGAGTTATTCTCTTTTCCCACTTCTCAATTCTACCGAAATGAGATTCCCCGATTAAATCTCGAGTATCTTCCAGATATGACAATGTTGGTTTGTCCCGAAATCTTACATCAGCTGACAGTGTTCCTCCTCGATTCTTTTGTGTTCTTACTATGGGGATTTTCAATCTCGATTTAGTTTATACAATGCGCTTTCCCTTATGATATTTTTGGTTTTGTATTTGGATTCTAACTAATCGATATCATTGATATACTAGGAATTCGATCCTGATAGTGTTTCTGCATCACGTTGATCTCATGAAATCGTATACACTGCCTCTCCTGAACTTTAGGTAAATTCCTATACATGTTTTTCATAAAAACTCATCATCACATCATAATTACATCGAATGTTGACATCAATGACAATATGTCCAACACTACGCAACTAGAAGTGTTGAACGATGAAGTCTTGGGGGGACTGGTGAATGGGAGTTGGCTGAAACTTTATAAGGGCGGTCAACTATTTGTGCACTAGTCTGAATTGTGTAGGAACATATGTACCATAGTAGTGTATTATAGTAAGAAAAATAAAAAGAAAAGAAAAAGTAGAAAAATAAAAGAAAAAGCAAAAAAAGTAAAGGAAATAAATAGAAAGTTGAAGTGTTGGCCAAGGGTCAAAAAGTTAATATAGTTCATAGAAAGAAATAAAGGGGAGAATTTTTCATATGAGAACGAAGAGGAATATACATATATAGTAAGAGTAAGTGCATAGAATAAGTTAGCTATACATTGATAAAGGATTGTGCAAAGGAAGTGAATTGTATGCAGAAGAAAAGATTGTGTAGTGAATTAATGGATAAGTTGGAAAACTACATAAAAGAAGAAGAAGACAAAAAAGTAAATCATTAAAGACTAGAAGTGACAATTAAAATGTATTAATTATGAGACATCATGGAGATGTCTAGTCATAAATGGAAAGCATCAATGGAGATCATGAAAAACTCGCAGATAGAGGAAAAAATCCAACGAAGGATTTGAAATTAATGCATCGTTAGAGAAGGTATTGATTGCACAAAACTAGTGGATTAGATAGTTAAATCAGGAGCCAAGGTAGATGGAAAACTGTCAAAGGGGAACACAAGTCATTGATGGGTCGATGGACTGATTTTATTGTTATTTTAGAGTTTGAAGCTTGTAGAGAGAGCCGAGAGCAATGTTACAGATCCTAGAGAAATGTCACAGAGCCAAAGGAGTTGTCATAGGTAACAATATTATAGATATGGCACCACTAAAGGTAGTAGAATCAGAACAGAAGAAAGGAAATACTAGAGCATAAATGACACTACTAGAAGTTGAGGAGACTCTAGTGACATCCTTGTCGAAGTCGATGTTTCTAAGGGAATACATTCCATCGAGGAAGGATGATGCCAAACCAATCAAGTTAAAGAAGGAGGCCAGGTATGAATTGGTGATGTCAAAAACCTAGTTAGGGTAATCATTGATGAGGATATGCTTGGAAAGGTGTCACAGTTGAAATATGTGTAACACGACATCATAGATACAACAAATTCCCCCTACCTTGCATCGATACACTACTTGGAGATGAAAATTGATGCAAAGACATACATTCCGGTAGATCAGCTGCAAGTATGGGCCAGAGGGTTGGAGCGAGCTGGTATACTGAATCTATTTGACATCCCGCACTTTGGCAGGAGCCAAGAGATTAATGCATGTGTAAATATGTTATTAAGTTGTGTGCATGGTGGCTAATTATGGTTAGACATGCAATTTTTATAGACACATATCTGATTGTGAAAATTATGGGATTACCGACATAGGGGAAAGTTCCTACATTATTGTTTGCATCCATAAAGAATGAAAAGGCTCTATCAGAGCCCATGAAGGAGAAATTACACACAGTTAAAGGTGTGCACGGGTTGGATGTGCTAAGTATATGTGATATAATGGTATGATTTTCGACACAAGCATTAGTGTCAAAATTGCCGAGAAAATGCATGAAAGACCAAGTGCCCATAGGCGTGATAGTTGCGACTAAGAAGTGTGTAGAAGGGGTAACAATGAGGTGGGCGCCATTTTTTTTTAACTAGTTCCTAATAGACTACGTGAAAGAATAGGACAAATTTATGGAATTCTACTATTCATGTATGTTACTTTTGATCACGTTAGCAGCATGGAAAGATCCAGAGGATGTGCATTTTATGGGTATGAGAGGAAATTTGTGCTTGGCCACCAAGTATCAAAACTTGTGGTACATTATGCACAAAGGAAAATAGTTGGACAATAATATTGAATTATATTTGTATAAGGAAATGATTAGGCAATGTATCTAGGATACACCACAAATTTCTCCACAGCTTGTAGAAACTTACAAACCAATTGTGCGGTTCATGGAAGACCATCATCATATGTACATACAAGAAAATAAATATCCAAGAGAGGAATGGGTAAAGAAAAAGTATCAAAAAATAGAGGAGGACATAGAACTAATTATGAAATACTTGAAAACATATTGGAAGGTCCCTTCAAATGAAAAAGAAACAAAAGCACCATATCCTGAGATTGAGGAAGTATAAGGCCCAAGAAATGATGCAAACAAGAAGAGGAAATACATAGAGACAAAGAAGGGAAGATTGGTGTCACTTTGGAAGAAGTGGAAAAAGACACAACTCCACTGGCACTGATAGAAGAAAATTTTGAGAGGTTTTGGGGGGAAGTTAAGGAGATCATTGATGATGTGTTTCAATTCACGGTAGAGTAGCAAGAAGGACTGAACAAAAAGATACATGAAGAAATGACTGTGCTACACCAATTGATGGAATCAACCATGATAACAACTGTGCAACAAAAAACTGAAGGACCAATGACAAGCAAAACAAGTCTAGTAGAAGCAAGATCGATAGTATCTCATGCATTAGAGGTAACGGGTGAATGAAAAATAGTTAAGTTGGCACCCGGGGTGATTTCATTCCCATAAACAGAAATGTAGGAGAAAACATGTGCACCAAGTTACTTTGACTTAGTATAATAGAATAAATGTTGTAGGGGTTGTAGTCCAGCATACTACAAGAATTGAACCTCCGCACAAAAAAAAACCTGATGCATTGACTAAGGCCACAACATAGATTTCAATAATGTTCATTAACTATAGTATATTTGAATGGGAAAGGGATGCAGCTGTGCAAAAGGAATAACAAGTGAAGAAAGCATTGACAAAGTTTACAGAGAGATTCTGGAGGTACCGATGTAGGTGGATACTCTATTGGAATATTAAGTAGCTAATATCAATGAATCCATTTAGGGATTCGACATGAAAATTTTTGAGTTAGAAACATGAATGACACCATGAACAACCCCATAAGAAATAGACCAAAAGGAGAAGACAATAAACACCGCAGTGGAAGGTATCAGGACTTTGGAAATAAAATGTGCTAAGGTGTATGAAGATATCATAGAATTTTAGAATTAGGTGTTGAAGGATGATGAATTACATAGTATTGAACAAAATATTCAAACAACATGGGGGAAGGATTAGAATATTAAGGAAACCATTAGCATTTTTCCACCAGCTGAGAAGATGATGACAATGCAAGAGAGTAAGAAACTATATGATGAGATGAACCAGATGATGGCCAAGTATCAATATCACATGTAATATATAGAGATGTTGTAGGAAGAAGCATTAAAATTTACAAAGGATATATGAGAAGCATGGTGCAGAATCAAAAACATAGTGGAACTAGTTGAAGAGAAATGATAGACTCATATCATAGTAGAATTAGTAGAAACAATTTTGGTAAACAAAACAAAGGTCAAGGAGAAGACCAATATAGTAAAGGATATTTTTGAAATTTTCAAGGAGAAGTTGAAAAAGGCTTAAGTGGATTGAGAAAAGCCACATGTGAATGTTGGGAGCCTGTTGGACATGCATCCTGGATGAGAATAACTAAGTTTTGGGAATTGTGCCATAACAGAGGAAAGAGTAAAAGGGAAGGACCGAAGTGTGTAACAAGGGCACATTTTGCAGTGCCAAAGAAGGGAAAAGTAGTAGTTCAGTGCAAAAGTAGGGAAAATTAGGAGTTCAACACAAAAGCAGGGAAAGCAACATATCGATGCTAAAGCAGGAGAAATGATTATGACATGTCAAGGTTTTTTGGGGACAAGTTGTTATTAGGGTTTTTATCCCTAATTCTAGATATAAATATGTAAAGGGTTGGGGAATATTAGGTTACTTCTAGGAAGATATTAGGTTGTTGTTGTTGTTGTTGTTTAGAGTAAGATATCAGGTTGTTCATGATTGATGAAGAGAGTTTATGTAGAGATAGACTTGCACTATAGAGTGGCTAGGTAGGTTTAGGGGTTACAATATGTTTATATTTTGTAAGAACAGTGGGAAGGTCTGATATGATCATTGCACGAAGACTAATATAAGAATCCATTCATTGTGCACGTATGATTCGAAATGGGATCCAGAAGCCTGACAGGGCTTGAAAAATGCTCAAAAATGAAAGTGCTTGGAATGCGACGAAACCTATGCCATTGCGTCCGTCTCGTCTTCCTTATTTCGGTGGTATATTTACTTTGTCAAACAGAGTTCGTATGGAGAAGATATCACATTCTGTCCAAAAAGTCAAACAGGCAAAAAAAAATTGTTGACTGTGCACTCCGTACAGTCCGTACGGACGCTGATGTGGCATGTCCGTACACTGACGTGGAAGGTTCGTAAAGATGACACATGGCAGGTCTGTACAGGTGACACGTGGTAGCCTCAAGTAGTGACATGTGGTAGGAAGATTTGGACTTTTTGGTGCACAGTTGGGCCAATCCGAAGGTGACACATGTCACCACTGAAAGGGTGACACGTGGCATGGATGATGTCAACATATGACATGGAGACTGTATAATGATGTGGCACGGATGACATGGCAGCTGACAGAGTAGTACGATGATTGACGTGGCAAGGCTGACTGGGCAGTATGGCGAGTGACGTGGTGAATTGACGTGGCAGTACGGCTCTGGCACGTGGACCAATAGGCGACTAACACGTGGCATGTGTTGATTGGTTTTTAAGGTGCCACGTGGCCCAATCGTGGGCTTCCACATGGCACCTGGTGATTGGTTCATCGGTTTATGTGTTAAAATTATAGTGTGGTTGGCACGAGAGTTGAACCCCCGACTTCCCATAGCGCAAAGGACCAGTAGGGCTGGGCTAGCCGTCCGCCCGCCGAATGGAACTTGTTATTGATACAACGTATATTGTATTTGAGTTGGTGTAAAGTGCTAGCCGGTGGAGGAAAGGGCCCCCAACCCTTGGTGCAAAAACTACACCACACGATCGTTTCATAGAACCGAGAGCACGAGTCTTTTTAAATGGCGCGGTTTCATTGTGTAACATATAACCGTAACCATATAGTTTATGCGTGGGGTTTTGTTATAACCATTGGCCATGGGTATATTATATACCATACGACCATTGCTATATGTGTGTGGGGTGTTTTAATATGGTTTGAACGGTTTAATTTTTGGCCCATGGCTATATGCCAATATTGTACGTGACCAGGAGTTTAGCGCCAATGGAAAAGGGCTAGCGTTAGGCCATATAAAGCCATGTGACCATACAGAAGGGGGAGCGAACCCAGGAGAGGGGGCTTAAGCCAATTATAACCAAATATTATAGTTACAAAGTGGTTTTTTATAACCAAATGTTGGGTTTTAATTATTGTTTAGCCCATTTTTAATGTAATTAATCCATTTTTGGGAGTTATTGGG
>JZKD02S1621301.1:33717-44418 GCA_000966675.3 Picea glauca | reverse complement strand
GCCAACTTAAGACATTGCAAGAACACTTCACAAAAGGAAATGGTGCATCACTTCAGGGTTGTGGTAGTGAATGCAAGTCGTCTCCAAAGAAAAGTGAAGATCAACATGGAAGGTACAATGGTCATGTTTTTATTAATTCTCCTTTTGATTATAACAAGTATAATCAAGTAAATTGAAACTTGTGGAATATTTGTCCATGTACTTATTGTCATTCACCTAAGCGTTGTGTTGCCAAGTGTTGGAAGAGACAAACTTTGTACAGGAAACCAATGTTGACCAGGAAGGAAACACGACATAAAGGCTCAAGTCCACAATAGAAGAAAGAGAAGGGTAAACAGGTATGGATGCCAAAAACTCATTGCACGTTTTGCAACAAGAGTGGACATCCAAAGGCTAGTTGTTGGAAGCTTAATCCAGAGCTTCATCCAAGGAAGGAAAAAAGGATTTTGCATGTGCTCACAAAGGAGGAAGGATTACCAGCGAAGCAAGAGGAACATCGTGAAGGAAAGAAACCAATCACTTGGTTCTGCCAGAAGTGGATGTCTCAACTTCATTGTATTTTTCTTCCACTAATGTAATCATTCTAGTTCAGAGACAAAGAGCAAGTTGTGTGGCCTATCCCGAGCTTGTTGAGTGGTCAGTAACCTTTTGGGGACCAAAAGGTCTTATTGTGGGGAGGTGTGATCCAAAATTGGATCCAGAAGCCTGACAGGGCTTGAAAAATGCTCAAAAAAGAAAGTTCTCAAAATGCGATGAAACCTATTCCATTGTGTCCGTCTCGTCTTCCTGATTCTGGTTGTATTTTTACTTTGTCAAATAGAGTGTGTATGGAGAAGATATCACATTCTGTCCGAAAAGTTAAAACATGCAAAAAATAATTACTGACTGTGCAGTCCGTACAGACGCTGACGTGGTAGGTCCGTACAGACAACATGTGGTAGGTCCATATAGGCAACATGTGGAAGCCTCTGGTAGTGACATGTGGTAGGCATATTTCGACTTTTTGGTGCACAGTTGGGCCAATCCGAAGGTGACACGTGTCACCACTGAAAGGGTGACATGTGGCATGGATGACGTCAGCATCTGACATGGCGACCATACGATGACATGGCATAGATGATGTGGTAGCTGATAGAGTAGTATAGTGATTGACGTGGCAAGGATGACTGGGCAGTACGGCAAGTGACGTGGCAAATTGACGTGGCAGTACGACTCTGGCACATGGACCAATAGGTGACTGACATGTGGCATGTGTTGATTGGTCTTTAAGGTGCCACTTGGCCCAGTTGTGGGCTGCCACGTGGAACTTGGTGATTGGTTCATCGGTTTATGTGTTAAAATTATAGTGTGGTTGGCACGAGAGTCGAACCCCCGACTTCCCATAGCGCAAAGGACCGACAGGGCTGGGCTAGCCGTCTGCAAGACAAGTGGAACTTGTTATTGATACGATGTATATTGTATTTGAGTTGGTGTAAAGCGCTAGCCGGTGGAGGAAAGTACTGGGGCTTAGCCCCAAACCTCGATGCAAACACTACACCACACGACCATTTCATAGAACCGGAAGCACGGGTCTTTTTAAATGGCATGGTTTCATTGTGTAACATATAACCGTAACCATATAGTTTATGCACGGGGTTTTTTTATAACCATTGGCCGTGGGCCTATTATATACCATATGAACATTGTTATATGTGCACGGGGTGTTTTAATATGGTTTGAATGGTTTAATTTTTGGCCCATGGCTATATGCCAATATTGTACGTGACCAGGAGTTTAGCGCCAATGGAAAAGGGCCAGCGCTTAGCCCTTTGGGCTAGTGCTAGGCCATATGAAGCCATGTGACCATACAGAAGGGGGCACGTGCCCAGGAGAGGGGGATTAATCCAATTATAACCAAATATTATAGTTACAAAGTGGTTTTTTATAACCAAATGTTGGGTTTTAATTATTGTTTAGCCCATTTTTAATGTAATTAATCCATTTTTGGGAGTTATTGGGTAGTTTTTGAGTCTAACTTCTTGGAGGAAGTTGGAGATGAGTAACTACCTTCCCATATATATAACCAAGGCCTGTTTGAGGCCATGGGAATAGATTTGAGGGCATTCAGAGTAGAATAATGCTGAGGAGAAGCCAAGCCAAAGCCATTTTGATGCAGAGAAGCTTTTGAGGAGGAGACGCTATCAGATCATTTCTGGGAGCTCCAGACGTCCGTTTTGCATGCCGTTTTCTTTGCATGGTTCTAGAGATCTGGAAGAACATGACCAGATCAGTCTTGTAGCCATTTGGCATTGCAGTGATGTACTTTTGAGCTTTTGAACAGAAATAAAGAAGCCTCCCCCACAGAGAAAAGGCCCGGAGACGTAGGCAAAGTTGTGCCGAACTCCATTATCAATATACGTGTTATGGTTTGTTGTCTTTTATTGCATTTCAGATCTACACATATGTATATGGATGTTATAATTCCTCTTCTTTCCTCATTCTTTCACTAAGTTTTTCCAAATGATTAATTAATGCATGAAAAATTAAAACTCAACCA
The DNA here is from genome assembly GCA_000966675.3 of Picea glauca. Taxonomy (NCBI): domain Eukaryota; kingdom Viridiplantae; phylum Streptophyta; class Pinopsida; order Pinales; family Pinaceae; genus Picea; species Picea glauca. Next base: position 41,882 of record JZKD02S1621301.1, on the reverse strand, counting down.
TTGTCATTAAAAGATCCGGCGGATCAAGTGGTATCAGAGCTAGTTGACGTTTGGATTTGAGTTTTGCATGTTAACCAGGGAAGAGCTCATCTCAAGGAAGAAAATGGAATCTATAGGAGGAATTTCTCAAAATGAGAAGGAGTTCAAAGATTCGGTGTTTTCCATGGCCGAGATGGTGAAGGTGTTGTATGAAGACTACTTGGAACGAAAGAGCACGGTTCAAGTGAAAGCTTCAAAGAACAACAAAGGAAAAGAAGGATTGAAGGAAGTGCCTTCTACATCTGTTTCAGAAAACACATATGAGGTATGCAGTGAAGGTTCCTCATCAAATTTTCCTCATTCTCATCAAGTTGGTTTTGGTGCATTCGAAAAACATACAAAAGGTGTAGGATTGAGAATACTAACCAATATGGGTTATGAAGAAGGAAAGGGCCTTGGATGTAGAGGTCAAGGCATTGTAAATCCTATTGAGGTTGAGGAAAGGCATCGATACTTAGGATTGGGATACGAAAAAGGGGACCTTGGAGAGTCTTCCAAGATAAGTTCCAAAACTTCGGAAGCAAGTAATGCTTCAAATGGCCAACTTAAGACATTGAAAGAACACTTCACAAAAGGAAATGGCGCATCATTTCAGGGTTGTGGTAGTGAATGCAAGTTGTCTCCAAAGAAAATTGAATATCAGCATGGAAGGTATAATGGTCATGTTTTTATTAATTCTCCATTTGATTATAACAAGTATAATCAAGTAAATCGGAACTTGTGGAATCTTTATCCATGTACTTATTGTCATTCACCTAAGCATTGTGTTGCCAAGTGTTGGAAGAGACAAACTTTTTACAGGAAACCTATGTCGACCAGGAAGGAAACACGACATAAAGGCTCAAGTCCACAACGGAAGAAAGAGAAGGGTAAATAGATCTGGATGCCAAAAACTCATTGCACGTTTTGTAACAAGAGTGGAAATCAAAAGGCTAGTTGTTGGAAGCTTAATCCGGAGCTTCGTCCAATGAAGGAAAAAAGGATTTTGCATGTGCTCGTGAAGGAGGAAGGATTACCAACGAAGAAATAGGAACATCGTGAAGGAAAGAAACTAGTCACTTGGTTCTGCCAGAAGTGGATGTCTCAACTTCATTGTATTTTTCTTCCACTAATGTAATCATTCTAGTTCAGAGACAAAGAGAAAGTTGGGTGGCCTATCCTGAGCTTGTTGAGTGGCCAGTAACCTTTTGGGGACCAAAAGGTTTTATTGTGGGGAGGTGTGATCCGAAATCGAATCCAGAAGCCTGACAGGGCTTGAAAAATGCTCAAAAATGAAAGTTCTCGGAATGCAATGAAACCTATGCCATTGTGTCTGTATCATCTTCCGGATTTCAGTGGTATATTTACTTTGTCAAACGGAGTCTGTATGGAGAAGATATCGCATTCTGTCCGAAACGTCAAACAAGCAAAAAACAATTGTTGACTATGCAGTCCGTACAGTTCGTACGGATGCTGATGTGGCATGTCTATACACTGACATGGTAGGTCCGTACAGACGACACGTGGTATGTTCGTATAGGTGACACATGGAATCCTCAGGTAGTGACACGTGGTAGGAAAATTTGGACTTTTGGGTGCACAGTTGGGCCAATCCGAAGGTGACATGTGTCACCACTGAAAGGGTGACACGTGGCATGGATGACATCAACATCTGACATGGCGACTATACGATGACATGGAAACTGACAGAGAAGTACAGAGATTGGCGTGGCAAGGATGACTAGGCAATACGACGAGTGACATGGCGAATTGACGTGGCAGTACGGCTCTGGCACGTGGACCAATAGGCGACTGACACATGGCATGTGTTGATTGGTTTTTAAGGTGCCACATGGCCTAGTCGTGGGATACCACGTGGCACCCGGTGATTGGTTCATCAATTTATGTGTTAAAATTATAGTGTGGTTGGCACGGGAGTCGAACCCCCAACTTCCCATAGCGCAAAGGACCGGCAGGGCTGGGCTAGTCGTCCGCCCGCCGAGTGGAACTTGTTATTAATACAACGTATATTGTATTTGAGTTGGTGTAAAGTGATAGCCAACAAAGGAAAGGACCAGGGCTTAGCCCCAACCCTCGATGCAAACACTACACCACACAATCGTTTCATAGAACCGGGAGCGTGGGTCTTTTTAAATGGCGTGGTTTCATTGTGTAACATATAACCGTAACCATATAGTTTATGCGCGGGGTTTTGTTATAACCATTGGCCGTGGGCCTAGTATATACCATATGACCATTGCTATATGTGTGCGGGGTGTTTTAATATGGTTTTAATGGTTTAATTTTTGGTCCATGGCTATATGCCAATATTGTATGTGACCAGGAGTTTAGCGCCAATGGAAAAGGGCCAGCGCTTAGCCCTTTGGGTTAGCACTAGGCCATATGAAGCCATGTGACCATACAGAAGGGGGCGCACACCCAAGAGAGGGGGCTTAATTATAACCAAATATTATAGTTACAAAGTGGTTTTTTATAACCAAATGTTGGGTTTTAATTATTGTTTAGCCCATTTTTAATGTAATTAATCCATTTTTGGGAGTTATTGGGTAGTTTTTGAGCCTAACTTCTTGGAGGAAGTTGGAGATGAGTAACTAACTTCCCAGCTATATAACCAAGGCCTGTTTGAGGCCATGGGAATAGCTTTGAGGGAATTCAGAGCAGAATAATGCTGAGGAGAAGCCAAGCCAAAGCCATTTTGATGCAGAGAAGCTTTTGAGGAGGAGACGCTATCGGATCATTTCTGGGAGCTTCGGATGTCCGTTTTGTGTGTTGTTTTCTTTGCATGGTTCTAGATATCTGGAAGAACATGACTAGATCAGTCTTGTAGCCATTTGGCATTGCAGCGATGTACTTTTGAGCTTTTGAACGGAAATAAAGAAGCCTCCCCCACAGAGAAAAGGCCCGGAGACGTAGGCAAAGTTGTTCCACACTCCGTTATCAATCTGTGTGTTATGGTTTGCTGTCTTTTATTGCATTTCAGATCTTCACATATGTATATGGCTATTATAATTCCTCTTCTTTCCTCATTCTTTCACTATGTTTTCCCAAATGATTAATTAATGCATGCAAAATTAAAACTCAACCATATTCATTAAACGATCCAGCGGATCAATGTATCCCAAGGATTGGGTGAACCGCATTAAAATATTGTTGCTGATGTGTTTTTTGATGTGATTAATTTCATATTTTATGTTTATGCATTATTAGTATAGATCATTTTAACATATGTTTAATGTGCACTAATAATGAATGATTCAGTAGTTTGGTTATGTCATGATCTATGTTATACTGTTTCTACACACTAGGGTCTAGGGTACTGAATGAATCTTGGATGGGTTAATGTTGCACAATTGTTATGGTAAAAGTAATGAACTGTTAGTTAATGGAAGTCATGCATAGGGTTTGTTGACTAGTAAAAGGGTGTTGAATAAGGATAATTAACATAGGGTGAATAAGTATTAATGGTTATGTTGATAGCCTCGCATCCCCTCATCCCTGTAGAAACTTGGTTCTTACAACCCCACTAGATGCATCGACTGAGACATCACTTGCATGCAGGTGATTCTAAAAGGGACAATATCTAAGGGGATTTTTGGTTGAATAACTTGAACCTAGGGTCTTATAATTGTGCCCCAACAATTAATCATTGAAAATATGATTAAAGTTACACACTACACTACAAAATATGCAACAATAACATTACCCAAAAATTCCTAGCCATTCTTTTATAGTGTGAGCCTCACTCCTTAGCCATAGCATTCGAACACTTAGCCAAAAAATCAACTCAAGCAAAATGCACCATAACCTCTTATTCTTCGAACCCCTTCTACCCAAAACCCATTACATATTTATACATCAAAATAGGGATAACCCCATTACATTGTGGAAAACATATCCCAAAATCCTAACTACTTTCCACCTTTTGCATGCAACTTCATCGCGCTTCCTTCGATAATGTTCTCTGGATCCTTAAAATCCACTCACGTCGTGTGCTTTAGTCCATCTTCTAACTACCTTTTATTCTTTGACTTATTCTAGCGTAGATCCCAAAACTTATCCAAAATGCCTATCCAACAAGACCCCAACACTCACTTGTGGCTTGTCCCAAGCCAGTCATGCCTTCTTCCAGTGTGCCATGAATTTTTTGAAGGTCTTCTTCACTATCAAAAGCTTCTCCTTTACCTCTATTTCCTTCTGCAAAATTTGTTCAACTGTTTCGGTAGTGATCTGAGCCTACATCTTCTTGACACTTTGATCAACTAATTTTTTTATTATAACTTGAGTTACTACTAAGGCCATTGTCACTCTATATGCTTCATCCTATAGTACTTTTATCTATTGTGTGCAAGCCTACTTCTTTGACCTTAGATGATTCATTTATGAGTGCAACCTTTTTTTCTCATTCATTTTCATTACCACCTATATCATAGATAATGTTCCCATCACTTCTTTGAACTTATGCACTTTTTCCTGCATAGCTTGTATCTTCTGGCTGATACCTTATTTCTCCTTTGTTGGAAAGTTGGTTTTCATTGATGTCAAGCATTGGAGAGTGATTTTGGAGATTGATGTCAACCCTTAGAGATTGATCTCAACCATTGGAGAAGTAAAAAATCCCCAAAGATGTGGATGTGATCATTGGACAGTTGGTTATCATCTATATGATCGATATTGATGATGAGTTAGTTGGGTAAATTTGACATAGTCTACATGTAGCACCAGAGGTGTGGTTATGGGACCTGAGGTTGATTTAGGAATAACAACATGAAGGAAAGTGATATTGTTGGATTACTAAGAGGGGGGTGAATCAATAATAGAGAAATATAATCCTTTTTAACCATAAAATGTAAGTGTTATATCAATGTAGCATTATAATCCAATAGTTGTAGACTAAATAAACAATGAACAAATGAGGAATCATAAAAATACACAGTACACTAGTATTTTATGTGGAAACCCAAAGTGGGAGAAAAAAAATAATGATTTTTCTTATATGTCTTTAATAATTACATTCATTGGAAGCACCAACTTCCTTTTTTTTCTAGCTGTAAATGGAAGGAGGCTCCAACCCCCTAGTTTCTCAGGCTACAACCTGAGGGAAGCTCCAACTCCCCAATTATCTAACCAGAAGGAGGATACAACCCCCTATGTTCTTTGGCTACAACCGGAAAGTGGCTACAACCTGAGGGAATCTCTAACTCCCCAATTCTCTGGCTACAACCAGAAGGAGGATCCACCCCCCTAGTTTCTCAGGCTACAACCTGAGGGAAGCTCCAACTCCCCAATTCTCTAACCAGAAGGAGGATACAACCCCCTATGTTCTTTGGCTATAAATGGAAGGTGGCTACAACCATTTTTTCTTGCCCCATCCAACCACACTATCGTAGAAGTAGAATGATGGAACAATTGTCACACTATCACCGTGAGATATACCATTGTAAAAATATACCAACCTGTACCAATGACCTATAGCCAACCTGTACAACTGCCCTACAATCAATATGTACCTGAAATGAACATGTATCAAAGAAAATATAATAGACACACGAACTGTATTTATGCAACATGTGTATGTATGTTCCCTATATGTACAACATCCTATGTATGTATGTGACCTATCTATCATGCAACCTGCATATGTCTTCTGAAACTCAGGATACATAACCTATAGTTCTACAACATGCATATGTAGGCAACCTATCTATACAATAGCATGTGTATGTATGCATCCTGTCTATTATGCATCCTGTGTATACCTTTTGAAAACTAGGGTTTTATTTCTTCTAAAAACTTATGATCCTATACAACTTCTTTCGCATAGATCTACAACTTTTCATTGTATTTAGACTGTAACTCTACCCTGTGAATGCATCCTCATACATAACCTTTACCCAAAGAATCTGTATCTCTCTCTAGTCATGTGCCATATAAGTGTGTGTAATCATGAACAAGTATAATAAACCTCACATGATATAGACATCAAACCCTTTATGATATTCAACCTCTCAATACATCAACCACTTCACAAATACAAGCTCTCAACCATGTACCACAAAACCCCTTAGCTATATGCCAAGAAATACAATATGTGCCTCAACTCTAACAAGAACTATCAATGATAAATATTGATTATACTAGCATTGTATTTATGTAGATCTGACTTATACAGAATATCCCAGGCAACCACTATTCTCTCTAGGGAGAATCCTCAAATATTCATAACCATTTCTCATGCATACATCAAAATTCAACTAATAATAGAAATAAGACATACCTTTTGAATCAGTGGATAGATCTGATGTATATGATCACTGTAGACCTTCCTGGGAGCTTGATCTCAGAATCTAGAACCTCAACAACTTCATATTCTCAAGTTTCCTTGTCTTTACCCTCATGTACATGCCCTAATTCACTGTCAGCGTATGTATGTAAGCACCCTAATACACTGCTAGTCTGTGTACACCTAAAAAATTAGGGTTTTTTAGTATTCTTTGTAATTTCAAAACTTCCATCGTGAACCCTTCATGCTACCTCATACTTTTTCAACTTCAAATGTATCAGTGAGTATTGGCAATAAGCCTTTACACAACAATAGATATTCAATATGTTCAAGTGTGATTGAATGATATAGCCTTGCCTATTATTTATACTTTCATGTAGCATCCTCAAGGGGTTACCTTTTAACCATCTTAACCCACTTTCCTTATTTTAGGGTTAACCCACTTATAACCACTTGTCCACTTGACTTAACCACTTTCCATAATTAGTAAGTTCTCCATTAACTTTATTATTTAAATAATTTCTTTTGCATCCTCTTTGAATTATAGTACACTCATCACTTCACTTCATTATTTAAATAACTTCTTCTTTTCAAAAACTTGGACTACTTTGACCTTTTGGGGCTTCTAGATGACTCATGAGGGTTATCCAACTTTGCATGGCCATAACTCTTTAACCGTGAGGAGTTATGTGACATTATGCATACCACCGGAAATGGCATGACATGTACTATCCATATAGAATAGTGTTACCTAAAAATATATCAAAACACATACCATTATCCATCAAAACAAATTAGGCCCATTACCAAAACCTTTGTGCTACTGTAATTCACTACCAAACTTTCTTCAAGGGTTGACATCAATGACAACCAACCCAATTAATCAATAATATCCCCCTTTGGAATTGATGGAAACACTCTGATGAAATACTGAAGGCATGTCACTCATACTCCCCCTGTGACCATCGGTCCCCCTGGAACCATGCCTCTATGCTTTGCATCTGATAAATCTCTCCCCCTTTGTCATCAATGGAAAAGGTATTTTTCCATTCGAGGCTTCTCCCCCTAACTAAATTTTCCCTGAAACTGATCTCCCAACTTGAACTATCCTCTTTATGGTGCTTCCTCATGTAAATCTAAGACATACAAGATAATCATTCAAAAGAATTCATTTTGTATTAGAAATTACTTAGAGTCTCTGGTAAAGATACTCAAAAGCTTCTCTTGGAAGCAGTTTTGTAAAGATGTATGCCACTTGTTTTTTTGTGCCCACATATTCAACTTTGATGTTCTTCTCTACAACATGTTCCCCTATAAGGTGATACTTGATTGGAATTTTCTTTGTCTTGGAGTGCACCACCGAGTTCTTTGAGATATTGATGGCGCTTGTATTATCACAATAGATTGGAATGGGCTCATCATACTCAACCTGCATATCTGTTAGAGTTTGTTTCATCCATAGAGCCTCTGTACAACATTTTTTTGTTTTAATATACTCTGCTTTGGCTATAGAGAAGGATGTTGATGATTTTTTCTTGCTTATTGTTATTGGATAAATCCATAAGTGCGGACACAAACCGATCTCCCTAGATCCACCTGGATCTAGAAAAAAACAAGATAGAATATACTGCTTTCCCTAGATCTAACTATTGAATTAAATTGGAAGTGAGAAGAAGATATGTACCTTGTAATCGCTTCCTTGGTCTCTGTTGTTCCTTGCTTCATTCCAACGCTCTTGTGCGGTCAAGATCAAAACAGAACAAACCAACCAAAGTGAAAGCAAATAATATATCCAATAGCTAATCTATACATATGATCAAGGAATTATGTAATAAAGTAGATCTCA
>JZKD02S1621290.1:135963-157632 GCA_000966675.3 Picea glauca | reverse complement strand
CATGAGTTTCGCTCACTTCATCGCCTAAATCCTCTAGGAAATTTTTAAGTTCATGCTCTAGAATATCGAACACCCGTGTCCAAGATTTCATAGTGTTAATGGCCCTCGGTGAGGTATCTGACAGAACGTCCCCATTCGGATTTGTTCTTTCACCAGCTTATTTAATCATCTTACGAGGTGCCATGATATTGATAAAATTAGAATGGTGTACCTGTTATAGGGGGATGCATGAGCTTCTCAGTTGGCTCAAACTTACTATTTTGTGAGAATGAAAATAGAATTCAAAATCAAGCATTCTTATTCACCTCATGCACATTGATTTCAGTACGCCTTTACTGACGACAAATTTATTAACCTTAATGAGAAAGTATATCTGACGATCCAAAATCCACACTAAAAATCATTACCTTCGATTTATGATAAATGCCATTAATAGTGGCGGTTCATGATTGAGAGTTTTGGATGAAACAAATTTGAAATTTTCCGAATCACGAATCCGCGAAAAGTTAATTACGAGATAATCTCGTTTAAAACATTAATTAATTGTGTTTAACTTTAATTTCTTTCAGGTATTCAGACTTCGAGATTTTTCTAAATATCTTGAGAGAGAATCCCCAAAAGCCAAAACTGTAAAATGATTAATTATTAGATAATCATTTCTAAGCTTCGATTAACCCTGATTAAGTTTCAAATGTTTCAGAAGTTCAGACTTCAGAGGTTTCAGGATGTGATAGATGGTAAGGGTCCGAACTCCGAAGTCCAAAGTTATTAACTATCTTTTAATCAAGATTAACTTAACTAATTCAGATTTAATATTTCGGCATTTTGTTGCTTCGTGGATTTGCAAGTTAACTCTTTATTATATTTTTGAATGGTTATTACCCATAGTGATGTGTCGAAGATGATGTCATTTTAGATGATGTGTCAAGACCAGGGGGTGCCACGTGTTGTTTAGAATCGTATGAATATTTATATGAAAAGGTCTGAAATATATGCCGCATGTCAACCCACAAAAGACTCAAAAGGTACACGTGTACCATGACTCGTGTCCTTTGAAGTTTTATGAATAGTGATAATAGACACTTTTTGGGTATTGAGACTTTAAATGTTAAGACCTATCGAAATGACCGAAGCACGAAGCTATGAAGTGACCTTTAGTGATTTGACTCTTTAACAATCAGGCGACTCCAAAACTCGGGGAAAAAGGGGATCGTTCGATCTACGGGGGAACTTTATCAAGGACGGATATTCATGCGCTTCTTATGGCTAGAAGTAAACTTGATTTAAACATTCGAAAACTGACTTCTGAGTCCTTATTTAAAAAGGTGAAGTTCAAGAAAGTAAAGCTCAAGGTTTAGGATTTATATGTGTTCCAACATAGGCTCCATATGGGGATCACGTCTCCCTGCGAGGCATGGAAGAAAAATAGACCAAGTGCCTTTATTGGGTAAATGGAGTCATCATTATATTTCTGGGAAACATGTTTAGGGAAAAAATCATACAGAGAAAGATTGGACTTCAGCTGAAACTCAGAAAACCTTCAAACACAGTCATTTATTGATCTCAAAATTAGGCTATTAATAATTTCCTTTTCCTGAAACTGAGTTTAGATTTTTTTAAGATAATCAAAACAAATTTAGTTGAACTAACAAACTTTGGTTGATTTCGTTCGCATTAAGGCACAATAATTTTAACAATTTATTTAGGGAATCCCTTGTAGGTTTAGAATGTAAATATTATCGGAAAGAAAACTAGCTACCAATGTCTATTTATACACGCATGATATTCTTACAGATATCATATATATTGATTCACTACCAACGAGCCTGTTCAGTACCTCGATGAAGTTATCTACATCTCCCATTGAATTTCCTTTCACCACTTCAAATAACATTTTTGCATTTTATTTGAGATGAGGGAAATCATTGTATGAATTTCCTTTCATCATCTCTTTTGGACAAAATGGGTGCAATCAATTTTATGAATTTCCTTTCACCATTTGCCTTAGACTAGATGGGGGCAATTGATTTGTGAATTTCCTTTCACCATCTATCTTATATTTTTTTATAACTTTGAAGTGGGGGCAATCAACTTGTATGTACCATATAGGGATGATATATGCTTAAGATTTGACAAATGAAGGTACGTCAACCATTTTTTATTGTACTCTGAGCTACATCTCTCCCGATCTTCAATACATCTTTTCCTATAGGGAATATCTTATGGGGAATTTTTATTTTCAAGGGATTTTCCTCGAGCGAATTAATCAGTTAAAATATGTTAGAAGACCTAAAGTTACCAGGATTAGCCTAGACATACTTTATTTTAGTTAAAATCAAAGGAATATAAATATTTTCTCCTAATCTCGTTTTGAAGATATGTTTTTAAGTTTTCAGAAGTAAGGAAAAATTATTTCTTTCTGTGAAGATTTAAGGCCAGGTAGTGAAAAAAATCAGGATAGGATGAAAACTCGAAGATATACAACATGAAAATTGAATGAGGAGTCAGAGGGTTTGGAAAATAATCTTATTTCCACATAAGTTCACTTCTTGATTATCAAACTTATCTTTTATTCTTATTCTCTTTTCTTTTTATTTCATTTGATTCAGAACTCTAAAGATTTATATCTTTCTGATCTTTAATCATGTGATTATATTTACATGATTAGAACCTTGTTTTTATTGGATAAGATTTCTTTTAGTATTTTGGTTTAAACAATAAATATAGAAATTCATACCTCAGATTTTATTTACATTTTCAATCAAACCAACTGTTAATTCATCACCTGTTTTGAGAGAAATAGTTGTTTCGAAAACTAAGCGTTAGATTCCAATACCTCCTTATTTCTCATCTGACAATAAGTATTATGAAAGAGCATAAAAATACATAATCAAAAAATTCTATAGGACGGAAATGATATGCATTACATATATTTTATTTTTTCTTTTCAGAATATCAAATTAAACCAGGTTTATTTGAAATGAAAAAGTAAAATTTAAACAACCTATGAAGGAAAATAAAATTGTGCAATTAAACAAGAAACCAAACCGGTAGATACAATGGTAATGTGAAACATGTTTATTGCATAAAATGTTTTAGATAGCACCCGTTGATAGGGGCATCAAATTTTTCCGTCAAGATTTTCCAGTAGGAATGAATTCTTTCCCTCTGTAGCTGCAATCCTGAAAGGTCCAAACTAGAGATGATCAAAATTGCCATGTTTTCTTGCATCTTCTTTTCTAGCATCCCATTTTAAAACTAGATCCCCAGGAAGAAACTCCCTGTCTTTCACTTTTTTGTCGAAAAGGGATTTCATATTATCTTGGTATTTCTGTCATCAACTTCAGCCATGTTTTGCTGGACTTCGATTATTTGGTTTATCCTCCTCGTTATGTCATTCAACTCTTCGTTTGTGTCTTGCCACATATTCATTACTGGAAGAGCTAGATTGATAGGGATGACAACGTCGATACCATAAACCATTTGGAAAGGAGACATACCTATTGATTTCTTAGTTCCGATTGGGTTCACCCATAAGGCGTACTTTAGGTGAATGTGACAAGCCTTCTTATTCTCTGTTAATAGTTTCTTGATTATATTCATCAAAATTTTGTTGGATGATTCGGTCAACCGATTTCCCTAAGGATATTAGGCTGTAGAAGGTCCTAGAAAAATGTTTTATTTTTGACAGAAGCTTATCATTGCCATAGATTTGAAAGCTTGGACGTTGTCCATAACAATTTTCTGGGGGAAACCAAATATGAATAGGATATTTTCTTCCAAATTTTTTATAACTATCGAATCTGTGGCATTCCAAGTTGGAATGGCCTCAACCCATTTCATGAAATAATCGGTAGCAGTTAAAATCCATTTATGTTGGGTGCTTGACTGTGGGTGGATTTCTTCGATGAAGTACAGGTCCCATTGTTGAAAAAGAGCCTTTGTTTTGATTGGGACTAGAGGTAGTGCAAGAAGATTTTTCTTACCGGAGAACAATTGACAAGGGTTGCAGGCTATGACCTTGGCATTCACATCAGTAAATAACTTTGGCCAATAATATCCATCTCTTAGAATTTCATAGGTCGTGGCCCTCCAGGCATGATGTCCTCCACACACTCCTTCATGAAATTCATTCATGACATTCTCTGTTTCAGGTTCTATTAAACAGCGTAGCAAGACACCTAGAGGGTCTTTCTAGTACAACTGACCTTTAATAATACAGTACTTGACTACGTGTAGCTTCAACGTTCTTTCTTTCAATGGAGTCATGTCGCTCAGGCACTGAAGGGTGAGGAGGTACAAAGCGATATCTCGATACCAATCCGAGGAAGAAAATTTATCCTCGATCTAGAATGTAGGGGTTTGATCATCAAGTTCCTCTATGTCTGGGATATATCCATGTGATTCCAGGTGGTTTATCCCGAGTGCCCTAAAATTTGATTCTGCTAATAATTTTTCCAGACCCTGACCTTTGACTAGCTTGGTTGGTTTTAATTCTAAATCGAACTCCTGAATTTTGGCTAACCACCGACCTCTCCTACCATCACTATATGGTTGTACCAATATATCTTTGATAGATCTTGCTGGCACATAGGCGATTATTCTAGAATCCAGTACATATGTTTTGAAATATTTGAGAGCTTTCACCATCGCATAAGCTTGTTTTTTCAGTATATCATATATTAATTCAGCGTCTCTAAGAATTTTACTGAAAAAGGCTATCGGCTGCTCGAAACCTTATTCGTTCTTTTGCAGGAGTACCGTTGTGATAGTATGTTCCGATGCGAAAGAAAAGATAAAGAATTCCTTAGTATAGTCTAGACTGGCTAACACTGGCACTTCACTTATAGATTTCTTAACTCGCTCAAATGATTGTTTAGCTTCTGTAGTCCATTTCATCTCACTGTCTTTCTTCAACATATCTATGATTAATTTGACAATTTTAGCAAAGTTAGGGATAAACCTTCTCAACAAATTTATCTTTCCTTAAAAACAATGGATTTCTTTCTTATTTCTAGGAATGTTTATCGTGTCAATAGCCTCGAATCGCTTGGGGTCGACCTTCATTCCATAGTTCGAAACTATATGACCCATAAGCTTTCCTTATTGCATAGTAAAATGAGACTTCTTAGGGTTTAGAGACAAACCAATTTTTCTGCATTTTTCAAAGGTTTGTTTGAGATGAACTAGATGTTTCGCGTCAGAATTCGAGAAGACTGTTAGATCATCTAAGTAAATAACAACAAATATATCTCTCTCACCAATGAAATCTATATCCATCGCTCTTTGGAAAGTGGCCCCTGTGTTCATCAAATCGAATGGAATTTTATCATACATGACAGTTCCCCACAGAGTGGTAAATGCATTTTTTTCTTTATCATCTTCGTGGAAAACAATTTGGTTGTACCCGAAAAAACCATCAATCATAGAAATTCGGTTAGCTCCAACTACTTTTTCCAGGACATGATCCATTTTTGGCAATGGGTAGTTGTCTTTTAGGGATGATCGATTTAGATTCTTGAAATCTACACATAGCCTTATTTCTCCACTTTTCTTTCCGACAGGTACCAAATTTGCCACCCATTTAGAATACCTGAGTGGGACAATAATTTTTGCGTCGAGAAGTTTCTTGACCTCTCTTTCTATTATTGGAAAGAGGATAAGATTTATCTATCTCAGGTTTTGTCTAAAAGGTTTGATACCATGCTTCAAAGGAATTTTATGTTCAATTACAAAGGTATCGTAAGTTTTTAAATCATCATAGGACCAAGCAAAGACGTATTTATACTATTTAAGCAATTCAACATATTTACGCTTCACCTGGGCTGGAATGTATTTAGATAAATTGACTATAGGATCTTCTTTAGTTCCTATATCGTAGTCTTCAACCTCCTCGGGCTGAGGTTGTAGGGTAGATTTTAAGGGTATATCATCTTGGTCAAACAATCTCTCTAAGGGTATCAGACCTTTGGGGATCTGATTGTTCTTAAGTACAAGCATTCGGTGATTTGCAATCTTATCTTGGAACTTTTCAGGATCTTCACCTTCCTGCATGATCCAGATAGGATCATTCTGGTTTTCTTGATCTATACGAGTCTCAAAGAATTCATCAACCATTTCTAGAAACTGTTTAATCTGCTTGTCATCTTCAAAGACTTGCCAATGTTGCACATTATTTCAGATTACAGGTCTGTGTCTCATTTCTATATGATACTTCAACTTTAGGACCGTAGGTAGCATAAATGTCGCAACCTCTTTGGCCAAGGAGTCTTCCTATTGATTTTCCACTATGGGAATGTGATGAATGTTAAATGACGAGAAGAAATTTTCAATTAGATCCCAGGCACAATTTATATGACCTTAGCCTTGGATGTTTATCTTGATATTGCTTCTTTATTTGTTTTACAATAAGTTCTGCATCACCATAAGCTATTAGATGTTCAATTTTTAGTTTCCTGGCAGCCTCTAATCCTAAGACCAGAGCCTTGTACTCACAGACATTATTTGTATAATCAATTTACCATTGTAATATGTATGAAAAGGGGATGACATACTCATCTCCGGGTGCAACAAATAACACTCCAGCTCCTGCCCCTTCGCAGGATGAAGCGCCATCAAAAAACATTTTCCATACTCCCTCCCTACTATTTACACTTTTCTTTGGTTTTTCTATTTTTTTGTTCTCTTCTTCTATACATTCTTCAAAATCATTGTCTATTGATAAAATACAATTTCCTAGATCCTGATCAGTAACATAGACTGGATAATTGTTTGGGTTTTTGGGTTCACTTACAGTGTATGCCAGTCTAGTCTCTCTGTATAGTCGAGTAAATTGTCCACCAAAAATCAGGATCGTAGCGTACATCATGTCCAGTTGAAGTGATCCTCCTAATTTTGCGCCCCACGACCTAGATAGAAGCATGCCATACTTGGTGGGGACATCAGCAATGACTACATCCATAAGTATACTTTTTACAGGAATCTGTGCAAGATTCACTACCAAATCCTTGATCATGTTGAGACACTTAACTTTTATTGAATCAAACAAGTATAAGTCCTGATAAGGTCTAGTGATTTCAAGGCCCAATTTTTCCATAATAACTTTAGGCATTAAATTGTGAGAAGCCCAAAAATCTAACATGCAATTATGAATTAAGTGGTCATGCACAGTTAATGTAATATAAAATAGAGCAATAGAATCCTTAGTATTCTCAATGTGCTGACCAAACATAATTGTAGGTCTTTCATCTTGTAAATTGATCACATCTATGTGACATTCAACATCAAAAAAATTCATCATTTTAGCAATCTGTTTTTTATAAATTGGATTCTTGGCAAGCTCAACTAGGGGTACGGGGATTTTAATTTTATTTAGTTCATTTTCTAAACTGAAACCTCTAGTTGTCTTTTCGATTTATCTAGTTGCAGCTTGTGCTTCAATATTTTATGTTTTCTTAGTTTGTGTTGCTTTTGTTTCAACTGTTTTGTTTCGGGCAGCTTGTGTTTCGACTATTGGTTTAGTAACAGCTGCCTCATTCGCCTTATTTCTTGATAGAGTATTTTTTGGTGGAACACTTGTAGTATTAGTTTCTCTGGGCCTTAAATTATACTTCTGTTGAAGCTCGACCATTATGGAGTCAGTGATTCCTTGATATGTAGACTCTCCCAGATTATTTATACTCTCCTCATTACTAAACAAGGGTTCTAGGTCTAGAGATATTTCGTAATACTATTTAGTGAAATGATTTAAGGGTTCTAGGTCTATAGATATTTCGTAATACTATTTAGTTAAATGATTTAAGGGTTCTAGGTCTAGAGATATTTCATAATACTATTTAGTTAAATGATTTTCTTAGTCATCATCACTAAGGTTGTTTATATCTTCTTCTAGCCCCTCAAAATTTTTCATATCATCTCCTATAAAATTTTCTGTTTTAAACAGAGCTTGGATTTTTTTATCTTCATTTTTTACTTCTCTTTGCTGGGTTTGGGGGTTTGGGGGTCTAGCGAATGGGTCAGGTTTGGATTGGTCTAGTTCCATTTTGGAGATTTTTTTTGACAAATATTTGATTATATTAGCCATTTCATCTATTTTTTATTCCGCAGACCTCCTAGATCCGAAGGGCCCTACTTGTTCCTTGAAGCGTTTAGGTTCTTTGGTTCTTGTCTCAACCTTGTATTTTAATTTACCATATGCCATCATGTATGATTCAATCTCTATGGCATCATATTGCATCCCTGCCAGAGTGGCAGATCTCCTTTCTCTTAAGAGTAGGGCAAAGTCAGGTTCGAAAGCCCCTGTGAAAGTTACCTTTGCCGCAGGTTGAGAGGGTTTAACTTTGGCTGGGATCTTATGGTAGAGTTTTTTAAACCTCTGAGTAAATTAGAGAACCAACTCATAATTCCTTTTCCTTAGAGCCCCAAACTCAATCAGATAATACATATGGTCTTTCTTTTCTCCCCACTATCTTATAAAAACATTTTCTAAATCATCATATGACTGTAGGGATCCTACCCGGAGTCCTCGAAACCAGATTCTTACTTGTCCTTCAAAATTTTGCACTAAAATCCTTGAGTAAACATATTCATGTTCAATGCCAAGGATATTGGCGAATTGATAGAAAAAGGTTATGTGCTCTGTTGTAGTTAAATCTCCATCTCCTGTAAATTTTGGTAAGTTCTTCATATAATTTTCAGGTAAATCATGAAGAACCGGAGGAAGGACCAAGGGAGCATATTTGGCCGCTACCTTGGAAAATATCCTAGGTGTCCGGGGTGGTACTTGACCTTGTCCACCTGCTCCTCCACCTCTGGCAGCAGCCATCGAAATTCTGGGAGATGGAATTTGTGAAAAAAGAGGGTTTTCAAAAACTTCTAGGGACCGAAGTGGTGACCTTTCAACTTCTTTGGGATGTAGTGAAGGAAAATATGGAAAAAGGTCAGTAGGATATGAAGATTATAGAAGAGGGGGGAAAGGAAAACGTGGACTGGTTTCTTCAGAATTACAAGATGTATAAATAGGAGAACCGACTGGGGATGAATCCGGGTATAAAATGTGTTCTTCAGGGTTTCAGAGAGCTGAAATTGTTACTTCAGGCAAGGGTGAGATTGAAAAAGTGTTAACGACAATAGGCAAAAAGGAGAATCTTTTGTTCAGAAAGTTAGGGGTATTAGAAGAGTCAATCTCAATCTTTATTTTGGGTACGATTTCCTTCGAGTTTTCACACCTAAATTCAGGCTTGCTGGTTAAGACCTCCGCAGAGGGTGTTTGTTTAAAATTCTCCTTAGGAGTTAGTTCTTCAACTAGAACATTAGTATTTGGCGCAACCTACCCTCGACGGCATGGTCACCCTCACCAGGACCTTCAACGACACGGCCCGAAGAGTTAACAACTCTTCGAACTCCCTCGGGAGTATTTTACCCACAGTACACTTCTCGACGATCTCCCTTTCGCCAGTCGGGAAATCGGGTTTCGCGGATTCGCGAACCTTGTGTGCACCTCCCGTGCAATATGAAACTTCGAATCCTGATCCCCGAGGTCAATGGTCAATGCTTCTGTACATCGGGGATTTTCCTATCGGGAAATCGACAGATGAAAGGTGGCGATTTACTCACCTTTCAAAACCCCGAACGCCGACGTGTGATGCCACATGTTGTCCTCCGCTCTGTCTCCGTGGGACTCGTCGCAACTCAGAGCTTCATTGTTTCTCCATGCTCCCTTCGACTTCGAAAACGCCGAAGTGCCGAGTCCTGACTCCTCGGGATCTCATGCCACCTGTCCCTGCGATGATCGACGGCCCCGATTAAATCGGGAAATCGCAACTCGCGATTTCGACGTGCATGCTACTCTTGCACTCACCAACCCCGATATGTCGATATTCGATGACAACCAGATTCTCTCGTGCACCTGCGAGTTAACCCCCTCGCAACTCCTTCGCGATCTAATGATCTGTGGGATTTCGTGACTCTCCACAACAAATTCAAGTCGTCGATTCTCTTCCTCTTGAAGAGTTCTCCGCTTCACCACCTTCATCCTGTGTGAGCGAAGCCAAGGTACTATCCCTCCTGAACTTTTCCAACTCTAACTCCTTCAGAGATTTCTCGAACACGCTCCCTGTGCTCAACCTTCAACTACTCCCAACAGTACTTGAAGTCTTCCAGGTTCTGCGCTTTTACAGTCACAGCAACCCCGAACTTTCTCTCCTTAGACTTGCTACTGAGACTCCAATTCGACCTGCACTTCCCCTACTCGACTCGAATAACCCAACACAACTCTGGGCGAATGAGAATAAGGGTTTAACTGTAGAGCCTCCTCGACGCACTCTATGCGGAGGAATTCAACTGCACTCTATGCAGGAATCTCCTGGCTCAAACAGAAAAACAATTGAAACTTATTTCCTCATTCTCTCAGGTTTCAAACCTGATATGCAATTACATACACAACATATAAGAGATAGGCATAAAAAGAAGCAAGTATGCAACAACATAATATCAACAATACAGAGAAATCAAACACATCCATGGAGTTGAATCAAAGTCTTTCTTCTATTAATTCAATCCGTACATGGGTGTTCTTCACAAGTTCTCTGCTTTCTCCTTTCTTCAGAATGCCAGAAATGATAATACGATGATACAAGGAGGGTGCCTATATTCCGTTTTCCCTCTCGAAAGTAAAACTGTCTAATCTACAGTTAATTCCTATCTAATGACATTAAAACTATTAAATGCCTTCTTATCTACAATACAATACAAAGGCGCTTCATATGAATGCTTTCATTCAAACGACGGTGCAAAAATCTTTTCAAAGTAATTCAAAAATGTATGTGCTGGCGCTGTCTAGCTGTAATTGCTCCACACGCTGGCTCGCTTGATGAGTTGTGGATGCTCCTGCATCATACTCCTCGGCTCAAAAGATTTCATGGGCTCCTGTCCATGAGCTCTTGTACAGTCTGCCCCTGTTTCTGTATCACTGCCTCTGTTTCCCAGCTGGCATCCTCCACTGGGTGGTTCCTCCATTTCACCAGGTATTCAAAATATTGCTTTCTCCTGGTCTTCCTGCCTACTCTCTTGTCCAGTATGCACTCCATCTCAGGCTTCTGTGCAATTGGCAACTGCTTCTGCCATTGGATTACTGGTTCCTCAACACTCCCAGCTCCTGCATCTTCGGCCTTACACGGGTATAGGTCCGAGACATTAAATATCGGGGATATCCCGATGCCCTCTGGCAACTCAAGTTCATATGCATTCTCGCCAAATTTCCTCAAAATTCTGCATGGCCCGATCTTCTTCATTTTGAGCTTATTGTATGTTCCTCTCGGGAACCTTTCTTTCCTCAAGTGCGCCAGAACCATGTCCCCAACTTCAAACTGAATTTTTCTTTTCCTCTGATCGGCTCTGTGCTTATACTCCTGGTTTGTCTTCTGCAACCATTGCTTCACCTGTGCGTGAAGTTCTTGCATCGCTTCAGCGAACTCTTCAGCCCTCGCGCTGCTAGTTTCAGCCTGTTCTGAGTCCCTAAGTTCAGAAACCCCTCTTGGCTGTGTTCCATATAAAATTTGGAACGGGCTCTTACCTGTACTCCGATTCACCGAATAATTGTACGTGAATTCTGCCTGTGGGAGGATCTGATCCCAACTGGTGTGATGCTCCACCACCAGACTTCTCAACAGATCCCCTAAGCTTTTGTTGACTACTTCGGTCTGCCCATCTGTCTACGGATGGTAAATAGAATTGAATGCCAAGTCAGTCCCCAGATTCTTCCATAGCGTCCTCCAAAAATGACCTATGAACTTGGTATCCTGATCCGAGACTATGCTCCTCGGCAATCCATGCAACCTGACAATTTCTTTGAATTTTTTTTTTGTGATGTGCATGGCATCGCTGGTTTTATGACACGGAATAAAATGTGCCATCTTCGAAAACCTGTACACCACAACAAAAATGGAATCAACTCCTCACCGTGTTCTCGACAATCCCAACACAAAGTCCATACTGATGGCTTCCCATGGCCTCTCGGGTATGGGTAATGGCTGATAGAACCCTGTGTTCTGCTTTCAGCCCTTCACGTGTTGACATATCCTGCACCTGTCAACAAATCGCTTTACATCAGCACGCATGCCAGGCCAATAGTAAGATTCGCTCATCTTGGCGAATGTCTTGTCATGTCCAAAATGACCTGCTAATCCCCCACTGTGCTTTTCCTTTACCAAATTCTCTCTCATAGAGAAATTTGGAATGCACAGTTGATTTCCCCGAAACAACAATCCCTCCTGGATCAGGTAGTCTAGCCATGGACTCCGATCCCTGAGAACTGGGTTCTCGACTGCCTCGTATGCCTCGCCAAAGTCTGCGTCACCTGCATACATATCCTTTATATTTTCAAAACCCAAGGTTTTGACTCTGAACTCCTGCAGCAACAAGCACTTCCTGCTCAAGGCATCAACCACCTTGTTCGCAGTCCCTGAAATGTGCTTGATCACAAATGTGAAGTTCTGCATATACTCCACCCACTTTGCATGCTTCTGGTTCAACTTCTCATGTTGACTCACGAACTGCAATGCATGATTATCGCTATACAAAATGAATTCCTTGGGTATCAAGTAATGCCTCCACTTTTTCAACGCCTGTATGATGGCATAGAACTCCTTATCGTACGTGGAGTACTTCAGCTTTGCATCATCCAACTTCTCACTATAATATGCAACAGGTCTATCATCCTGACTTAAAACCCCTCCAACAACATACCCACTGGCATCACATTTCACCTGGAAGGTTTTCTGAAAATCAGGCAACACTAACATGGCTGCTCAGTTATCTTTCGCTTCAACAAATTGAAGCTCCTTTTAGCCTCCGCCGTCCAATGGAAAACCTTATGCCACTTCCTCACCGTATCCATCATTGCGGCACTGATTCCACTAAAATTCTGAATGAATTTTCTGTAGAAGCTCGCCAAACCATGAAAGCTCCTTACCTCAAAAACATTCCTTGGCGATGGCCAATTCCTGATTACGTTCACCTTCTCAGGATCCATCTTCAATTCATTCGCCGAGATTACAAAACCCAAATAAATGAGTTTTGTCTGCATGAAGGAACACTTCTTCAAATTGATCAGTAGCTTCTCCTGTTGTAGCCTTCTCATCACAATGGCCAAATGCCTCAAGTGTTCAGCCTTGGTCTTGCTAAAAATCAATATGTCATCCAAGTACACGACCACAAATTTGCCAATGAATTCCCATAGGACTTCATTCATCAGTCGCATAAAAGTGCTTGGCGCGTTTGTCAAACCAAACAACATGACCAACCATTCATACAAACCCTCGTTTGTTTTGAATGCTGTCTTCCACTCATCTCCCTCTCTCATCCGGATCTGATGATATCCGCTCTTGAGATCTATCTTGGAAAAGTAATTTGCCCCACTCAGGCAATCCATCAAGTCGTCCATTATTGGCAGTGAAAACCTATACCTGATGGTGATATTATTTATCTCCCTAGAGTCTGTACACATCCTCCAGCCTCCATCCTTCTTTGGACTCAGTACCTTTGGAACGACACACGGACTCAGACTTTCTCTAACCAGTCCTTTATCCTGTAGATCCTGTACCTGCCTCTTGACCTCCTTGTTCTTCTGAGGTGTCAATCTGTACGCTGCCTTATTCGGTAGACTTGCTCCGGGTATGAGGTCAATGTGGTGACTCACACTCAGCATCGGTGGCAACGAACGAGGTAGTTCGTCCACGATGATATCAACGAACTCTCCAAGTAGTTCCTGAATCTCCTATGGCAAGTAGTCCACTCTTGTGCTTATCAGGACAATTTTTGGCTTCCTGACAACAAAGAATTGTGGATCTTCATTCTTCTCCAGCTCTGTGAGAAGTTCCTTCCCACTCATGAGAAGTATCGTGTTGGTTACTTCCAGCTTCACCTCTTTATCTTTTATTGGGAGCAATCTGTGTGTTCTCCCATCCTTCTCCAAGGTATATGTGTTCATCCTCCCGTCATGAATCACATTCCTATCATACTGCCATGGTCTTCCCAGTAATACATGACAAACATCCATGGGAATGACATCACACAGAATTTCATCCCTATATTCACCCATTTTAAAATTAACCAAGAATTGTTTTGTAACACGTACCAGGTGTCCTTTCTGCAGCCATGACACTTTGTATGGACTCGGGTGTCTGTGCATCTCTAGCGCCAATTTCTCCACCATCTCGGTTGAAATGAGATTATCGGTGCTTCCACTGTCCACTATGACCTTGCATTTCCAGCCCTTGGTCTTGCAAGTGGTCTAGAACAGTCTGCATATTTGTGCCGAGCTGTCCACCTCTTTCTCAGGCTTCAAGAGAGCCTTGTGCACTGTCAGTGACTCCCACTTCCAGTGTCTTCATCCTCTACGTCACGCCTCTGTGCCTCTGCGACGTGAGATTTTCCTCTATCCATGTTTCTCTTTGGATAGTCAATGGCCTTTTGTCCGTCTTTCCCACATGTAAAACATGTGATGACTCCTCCACGACCCCTTCCTCTACCTCAGGTACGAGGAAATGTATTGGCGTCAGCATAATCTCCTTGCTGATCTGTTTGCTGTCTCCTCGGCTCAGCAATTTTCTGCCTCTGCTGTGAGGTTCCACCTCTTTCAGCTTTTCCCTGAGGCCTCTTCCAATCCTCCTTGGGCTTCTGCGTTCTTTCTTGGGCAACAGCCTTGCCTCTAGGCTCGCTTCTACCTCGCCCTCGCTGTCCCTGCTTATGGCTCAGCTTCTCCTTGGCTTTTAAAGCCATCTGGTAAGCATCTTCCACCGCTCGGATGGTCAACATGCTTGGCTCGTCCTGAATGTCATACCTCAACCCATTCAGGTATATTGCCACCTTTTCGTCATCACTCTCCCGATGACCAGCTCGAATGTTGAGCCTATAAAATTCCTCGGTGTACTCCTTCACCGTCATCATCTTCTGTCTCAGGTTCTGCATGCGCTTGAACAGAGTGATCTGGTAGTCTCTCGGGATGAACTTCACCTTCATCTTGGCGATCATCTGATCCCAGCTTTTGATCTTCTGTTTGCCTTTGGAATGCCTGTCTTCCTGCAGCTCGTCCCACCATAAGGCTGCATGTCCCTTCAGCTTCGTGACGGCATGCCTTACCTTCTTGTCCTCTTCAATGTCTTCATAATTGAAGTAGGTGTCGAGTGCTCGGATCCAATCCAACAACTCTTCTGCGTTTATACTTCCCTCATAGACGGGAATGTCCATTTTTGTCTTCAAGCTCATCCTCGAAATGGCTCTGATCAACCTCTCTGTCGAGGCATCCTCTGCTGTGACCTCTTCCTGGTCATGTCCAGCTTCCTCTTCAACCTCAGATTCGCTGAACTCCACTGCACTAGCTCCATGCCTCTGTGCAGTCTCCATCTCCTTGAGTCTCACTCTGAGATCTTGCATCTGTCTTTCTATCTCTAGGTTCCCTGCTGGTCTACCCCTTCTTCGGGCATCCCTGTCTTCATGATCAGGTGACTGCCTCTCTCTTCTAGGTGGCATGGTGTATCTGCTTCTCCCTGCTACCTGAACAAAGAGAACTCCACTTCCTGCTCTGATACCACTTGATGCAAGTCGTGAGTATCAGAGTGCTTTCCTTTCCTCCTTCACTCCTCTTGCCTGAAGTATACAGACAAGATCTTGATAGCTCTGATTCCACTCTGGCACAACCTGCCCTCAACGGCACGGTCGCCCTCACCAGGACCTTCAATGACGTGGCCCGAAGAGTTAATAACTCTTCGAACTCCCTCGGGAGTCTTTTACCCACAATACACTTCTCAGCGATCTCCCTTTCGCCAGTCGGGAAATCGGGTTTCACGAATTCGCGAACCTTGTTTGCACCTCCCATGCAATATGAAACTTCGAATCCTGATCCCCGAGGTCAATGGTCAACACTTCTGTACATCGGGGATTTTCCTATCGGAAAATCGGTAGATGAAAGGTGGCGATTTACTCACCTTTCAAAACCCCGAACGCCGACGTGTGATGCCACGTGCTGTCCTCCGCTCCGTCTCCGTGGGACCCGTCGCAACTCGGAGCTTCGCTGTTTCTCCGTGCTCCTTTTGACTTCAAAAACACTGAAGTGCCGAGTCCCAACTCCTCGGGATCTCGTGCCACCTGTCCCTGCGATGATCGACGACCCTGATTAAATCGGGAAATCGCAACTCGCGATTTCAACGTGCATGCTACTCTTGCACTCACCAACCCCGATATGCTGATATTTGATGACAATCGGATTCTCTCGTGCACCTGCGAGTTAACCCCCTCGCAACTCCTCCACGATCTAATGATCTGCAGGATTTCATGACTCTCCACAACAAATTCAAGTCGTCGATTCTCTTCCTCTTGAAGAGTTCTCCGCTTCACCACCTTTGTCCTGTGTGAGTGAAGCCAAGGTACTATCCCTCCTGAACTTTTCCAACTCTAACTCCTTCAGATATTTCTCGAACATGCTCCCTGTGCTCAACCTTCAACTACTCCCAACAGTACTTGAAGTCTTCCAGGTTCTGTGCTTTTACAGTCACAACAACCCCGACCTTTCTCTCCTCAGACTTGCTACTGAGACTCCAATTCGACCTGCACTTCCCCTGCTCGACTCAAATAACCCAACACAACTCTGGGCGAATGAGAATAAGGGTTTAACTGTAGAGCCTCCTCGACGCACTCTATGCGGAGGAATTCAACTGCACTCTATGCAGGAATATCCTGGCTCAAACAGAGAAACAATTGAAACTTATTTCCTCATTCTCTCAGGTTTCGAACCTGATATGCAATCACATACGCAGCATATAAGAGATAGGCATAAAAAGAAGCAAGTATGCAACAACATAATATCAACAATACAGAGAAATCAAACACATCCATGGAGTTCAATCAAAGTCTTTCTTCTATTAATTCAATCTGTACATGGGTGTTCTTCACAAGTTCTCTGCTTGCTCCTTTCTTCAGAATGCCAGAAATGATAATACAATGATACAAGGAGGGTGCCTATATTCCATTTTCCCTCTCAAAAGTAAAACTGTCTAATCTACAGTTAATTCCTATCTAACAACATTAAAACTATTAAATGCCTTCTTATCTACAATACAATACAAAGGTGCTTCATATGAATGCTTTCATTCAAACGACGGTGCAACAATATTTTCAAAGTAATTCAAAAATGTATGTGCTGGCGCTGTCTAGCTGTAATTGCTCCACGCGCTGGCTCGCTTGATGAGTTGTGGATGCTCTTGCATCAATATTGACTTGTATAAATTTGGATTGGTATTTTTTACCTGCCGATGTGGTAGTCCACTTAATATATCCCTTGGGTTTCAACAACCTTTCGGGATCCGACACAGGTGTGGTCTGCTTATCGTCTGGGTTCTTTCTGGTATTGTTTTGATCGAATTCCAGTTTATCTGTGGTGGAGTCGCCAAGTGAAAGATAAAAATAGCCTTAATTTAGTATTCAATCTTTGTTCACTATCAAAGATAGAATTTTACCTTGTCTTTTTCCCAGGGAAAAATAACTTTGTTTCTCTGTCCCCGACAATGGCGCCAAAAAGATGTTGTTCCTGAGATTAAACTTAATGCTCAAAGATTAATGTCAGGCATAATAAAGTTTAAAGAGAGTGTATTTTCGAGGTTCTTTTTCTACCTTATTTATATGATAAAAATTCCTTAAATGAAATTAACAATATGGCAACACAGAGGCCGTATTTTGTGTCTGAGTCAAAATTGCAATATCGAATGGTGTGAGAGAAAAACTACAAAATTGTGAAACAAGGAAAGGCATCAATTGTTGAGGAATCTCACCGTGTTACAGTGGAAGAAAATAGATAGTGTAACCTTGAATAAAGTATAATATACAATAATCCAAATAGTTCGCAGGTCTTGATTTACTCACAGTAAATGCAGAGGAAAAACTGCTTACCTAATAAATTACTGATGCAATACAATTACAGTAGTTATTGTATGAAATTGGAATCAAACATTTATCAAGGAATACATAAAGAAGTGTTGAGAAATGGAAAAACAGAAGAAACACATAACCCAAACTAAACAAAATGTGGAATCTCTTTCTGCACTTATATTAATACTCAATAAGGAGAGTTTTCTCTATTACAATCGACAAGAAGCAGCCCTTTGATAGATCTTAAAACTATGTATTTATACAAAATTGTCTCAACTCAAAACGGTTGGACTTATCCTAATTTAAAATAGTGAATATCTGAGATAAGAAATTGGAGCATAGAGAATGGTGGGCTTTGCTAGCAATCTCTTCATCTACTCACCGAAACACTTATGTCTTCTGATCTTCTTGATGTTTTGGCACAATGTCCTTGTCATCATAGCTCTATTGCCATTTGTCCCCTCACTGATATCCAATCGTGTAATAACACTTCCTTACTTGTTTCCAGATGTGATTGACTTTTCATATTCAATGCATTGGATGCATCTACTTACTAATTTCACTACCAGCCCTGAAGGCTCAGTTGCTTTATTGGCCTCAAAAGTGTATAACTTTCTTTCTATCTGAGGCATCTTTTCCTGTATCCTTTTAGCTCCTTGAGACATGACCTGTAACTACAAGCTTGGTTTCACTATCCATTTGTTTATTTGAAGGAGATCGATCTGTTTCATATTTTGGATGGCCGTCAAAGCTTCATTTTTTCTTGTTCTAGAATTATATTGATTCTTTTCTATATCGATTTTACCTAGGGCTTCGAAAACAACATCCCCTTCAAAATCAATTAGCCCTTTGTCTAGTGATGTCAACGCTTCCATACAAGCTTCAGTTACATCTCTGGAAAGTCTCTTGCCTTCTGTTAAATTTTTTTCCCAAGCCTTCAGAACTATATCACATATTATTTGTTCTGACCGAGAGAGTCGATGTTTAAATTTGAGACAACATCCTTTGGTATCAATAAGATGACCTCTTGAAACTTAGCTGGAGCTGAATGAGATTCTCTCTCCTTGATATAGATGTCTTTCAGAGAAAGGCCAACTGCCTGGTATAACTTCTGGACGACTTCTACCTTCATAAAAAGATCTTGCTGGGAATTTTCAAGTTTTTGATTTATTTCAATTGCTTGGGTCTGGAGAGCCGAAATATCCACTGAGGTAATTTCGGTCAACTCCAACTTAGCTTGCAATTATTTTATTAATTCAGCATGTGGGGTAATCAGTCCTTGATTGAACTGAGAATTCCTTTGAATCTTGTAAAAGTTGCCTTGGAGCTATTGAATTTGATGTTTATCACCTGCTCTGATTTGCTCAAAGTCTCGATTCATCCCGTTCTAAATGGTTTGCTTAGTTGTTTGTATTTGATTTTGCAGTTTCTCTACCAATTGGTTCCTCTGTTTTAGTTGCTTGGCCAGATTTTCTACAGACCACTGATTG
Organism: Picea glauca; assembly: GCA_000966675.3. NCBI lineage: Eukaryota > Viridiplantae > Streptophyta > Pinopsida > Pinales > Pinaceae > Picea > Picea glauca. Next base: position 138,223 of record JZKD02S1621290.1, on the reverse strand, counting down.
GTCGTGGCAAAGGCACCTAATGAACCTTCCATTTCCTTAGTGAAATCTAAATCATCTCGGCCTTTTCCATCGTACACCATTCTCTGTCTTTTGACTATTGCACCATCTTTTTGATGCGTTTCTCGTTTAACGATGGCCCTCCTCTTTTTTCTAAAAAATAAGTCTGAAGGAGGCATTTCTTTGGCTAAAATTGGGGTAAGATCATCTATAAAGATGACTTCGGAACTGGGATTTCTGAAGCTTGATTGCAACGGTGTCAATGAAATAATGGGGTTACCTATCTCTGTGGACGATTGTTGCTCTGTTGTATTGGTAATTAGTTTGTATGGTGTAGAAGGAGATGTATCCTATCCTCATTTCAGAAAGGATTCGAGCTGAGCCTTTTCCTGAGGGCATAGGGGAGTTGATACTGAAGCTTCCAATTCCTCAATTAAGAATTCAATGTCTTTTGGATTTTCTTTAGTTTCCTTTTTTCCAGAGCGCCCTGTCTCAAAAATCGAAGGTACAGTCTCCTGTGTAGACGAAGGGGATACCGAATATCCCTGTAGTACCTTCAAAAATCTATTCCATCTGTGATTTTGGAAACTGAAGAAGCTGGTTTGTTGATTTGGTGACAGAGTTTGGACTCTGTCTAGTACTTCATCATATGACCTAGCTGCCCTAAATATTTCATCCTGTGGGGAATTCTCATGCATATACCTCTTTAATTTTTATTGATCTAGGTGGTTTTCCATGATTTTCTATGGATCGTGCCTTTTAAACTCGATGTCAACCAACTTGACATCCTCTAGAGCTGCAACCTCTACTTTAGAATGGCCAAAGTATAACAACGAAAGAATACCAACCCGAAGAGGGAAGGTTGGCCTTACCTTTTTCTGGGCCACTTTCAATTCCCTTCTGATGCCCCCTATCATGGTTTGATATGCCACTTCTCAGCATACTAGCCGATCTGGTAAAAAATTTGGGAGAGCATGGGGGGGGACTGAGCACCCTAAAACCTTGATGTAAGAAAAGTTTTGTTTGATGTACTAGTCTGTTATTTTTCCCAGGTTTGCCATGATACTGTCTGAAATTCTGGGAACCATATAGGGAGATATGAATAGGAACCATTACATAATGGCGGATTTCATAGAATAAATATCTGGCCTTGTCTTCCCACAACTTGGAGTGATAAAAATGGATAGGTTCAACGCTGGTCGGGTTCCAACTCAATTTCATCAGAGGGAAAGGAGTCATAAAGCAAATAACATCCATGAGGTATGCAGTCATATAGAAAGGAGCAGGTTGCCCTTTGGACTTTTCCAAATGGTACTCTATGATTTCCTTAGCTAGGTTGTCTGATAACATCTTGGCCTAGTTGAAAGAGTAGCCCTTGGACACTTCGTGCATAATTGGTACCCATGCCAATGGGAAGTGAGTGGAGCTATTCTTCCCGAATAACCTACATAGTATCATATCCACATAAATCATATGGGCTTATAATGACGTTGTGGCATACATGTCATGAGTGTCGGCTCTGAATTTCTCCGGGTGCCACCACTAGTCCTTGATTAAATCGGGGAAGCTTTTATCATATTGAGTACACTCCTGCTTCTCAAGCTCCACCATGAATGCAACGGTGTAACTGTATTTAAAAATAGGGGATAGTTTATACATTACTTGTATGTGTTCTGGTGGAAAAGACCCAACAACTACCTTTTGAGAGTTGTAAATGCTCTTGGTTTGAATGTCGACATTTTCCAGGGCCCAACCTATCATGTCATTATACAACATGAGTCTCGGCCTCGCAACTATTTTGTGAAGATCTGATTGAGCTATATCCTTGAGTTTAGTTGCATGATTTTCAATCACTTCCTCACCTGAATCCTCTGGGAAATTTATAAGTTCATTCTCTAGAATATCGAACACATGTTTCCAAGATTTCATAGTGTCAATGGCCCTCAGTGAGGTATCTGACAGAATGTTCACATTCGGATTTGCGCTTTCACCAACTGCTTTAATCATCTTCCGAGGTGCCATGATATTGATAAAATTAGAATGAGGTACCTGTTACAAGGGGATGCATGAGCTTCTCAGTTGGATCTGTTATCACTCTGTAAATTTCCTAGAGGTTGAAAAAGAGGAAATCTGCAAAGGTAACCTTAGCCAACCACTTTTAGAGCCGGATTCTAGCCCTTCCAGCTCCAGAGAGGGATCTCTCTGTATGATTTAGCTTTGTTTACTTTTAGGTTTTAGGCTAGTTAAAGAAATCATTGGTTTG
>JZKD02S1621290.1:90841-110975 GCA_000966675.3 Picea glauca | reverse complement strand
CTATTGGGAAGTATCGCCAGCTCTTTCGGGATATGCCCCCTCTACCCCTCATTATAACCAATTATTTCATCCTTCACTAGTATCTCTTCTGGTGACTTCAGACCCCACTGTTGAGTACTATTGGAAGGTCTAGTGCTATTTGAGAGGAAGGACGTTACATCTTCTAGGACACGAGAATTTGATTTCTTTTGTTTCCCCCACGCGGACAAAACCCACTTACCCATATATACGCTTCTTTCTCATTTTATGTATGATGCACATCTGATTACAGTTTGATTTGGATATATATATTGTGTAAACATTCAACGCAAAGGCTTTTTGTTTCTATATTTCTCTCACCACTTGTTGCACACATTCACACAACTAGTCTGACATCATAGGGGAACCACAGAACCCCCGTCGTTCACGACACTTGCTCAACCTCCCTCCTATCTTAGGGGGAGTATCTGGTTGTACCCGATCATCAGTACCTCCTTCACACACTCTTGTGAGTGCTACTATCTTAGGATCAACTTTTCTTGGTTCTACGTTACTTGGGTCTACTTCCCAAGGTCATCCGTTCACTCTCTCTCCTTTACAAGGAAGTGGGGGACCCACTTCCTCTCAAGGAGGGAGCACCAACCCACATATTCCCCATCAAGGGTCAGGTTCAAAACACACTATGGCTGGAACTAATCCTCCCACCCCACTACAGATGCCATATTTGGCCTCCCTCAACATACTGGATCTCACCAAACTCACCAATGATCTTATATTGCATGACGCCACATGGCCGACAATGCCAACAAAACTTCCTTCAGACATACCAAAGTTTGAAGGAAAGGCGGGGGATGACCCCACCAACCATGTCATGAACTTTCATCTATGGTGTTCTTCCAATAGCATCATGGATAATTCCATCAAACTGCGATTATTTCAACGCACACTTACTGGCTCATCAGCCAAATGGTATGTCGAAGAAAAATCAGGGTCCCATGCGACCTTTGAGTCATTGGCCAAAGCATTCTTGACCTTCTTCCAACTACCCATCCTCCATGACAATGGTCTAGAACTACTGTCTACCTTCAAACAGACCTCAACCACCCACATCGCTGACCACATTCATGAGTGGCGTAGGCGATGTAGTTTGTGTAAAGAAGAAACCACCAAGCAACAGTGCCTTGACTGGTTTCTTAGATCACTTGTCTCTCTCCTTGGAAAGGATGTCACTTCCACCTTCCCTCAATCTGAAGAGGAATCCATTAGTAAATCCCAACAGTATGACCTTATTTATGCATAGTCAGGGTACTTATACATAGTACTTCCTAATCTTCCAAAACCTGTGCCATTTGGCCAAGACAAACCTGGGATGTCTCACTCAGCAGACAGGCTCATAGGTGCCACCACACACCATGGACCACAACCCCAACCACCACCAATGTATGGAACACCAAAATACCCGCAGGTATGTGGGGGCACTCCTTATTACCCCCCACCCCCTTATCAATAGCCATACCCTGTTGCTATACCTCCACCCATTAGTGGACCACCATCGGCACCCCCCATACATCCACCTATTCCCACAAACAGTGGTACTCCCTTTACATCAGCTTATAGTACTAGTGAAAGAACTATGCCTTCCTATGTGCCTTATGGATCGGTACCACCACGAAATCCATACTTCCCCTTTCCTGGTCCTCCACAACCCATGGCTACCCCACATCCACATGCGGGGGTAAATTTTGTTCGACCTTCCGCTGCTCAACAATACCAGAATTTTGAACAATTGAATACAGCCAACCCAACTCATCCATCGAACAATACCAACAAGAAAGGATGGAACATGAATAAAAACAATCCTGGTCAAGGCGGGAATCAACCCCCACAACACCAACCACCTGGGGGCAACCAGAACCAAGGGAACCAAAACCCCCAAGGGGGCAATCACAACAAACGCCAAGGGAGAAATAATGTTAAAACCATCTTCCCTTGTGCTCTTTATGGTGAGTTTGGTCATTACACCCACCATTGCCCCCAGATCATTGATTTCAAACGGTTGAAAGACTCGGGTAGTCTTCCCCCTACCCCTGCACAAACTGCCCCTCAACAGGCACCACAACAATATGTGCAGCAACCCCCTCTCGCCGTGCTACAAAATCCTATCCCACATTAAGGGGTGATAAACACCCAACAAGATGCACAACATCCCCCACCTCAGGTGGGACAATACCACAACCCTAACAATCCAGCAGAGCGTACAATTCTCCTCACCAGTGAGGACGAAATCCTTCTGCAAACCCGCAATCGTCAATATCATACACCCACTGAGTCTACTCCCATCTCTCCAGAGATAAACCCTACACCGACGGGACCCCAGTTGGTGATCCCTCACCCTTCCACCGAACCACCATTATGCATCCCTCGCATCCCCTTACGCAGGAATGTTCACAACCCACAGGCTAGGGCAGCTCATAACTATAGTTTGGTAGATGACTTAGCACAATCCCCGGCAGCCATGTCAGTATTAGAAGTCCTCCAGACTTGTTCTACACAATGGAAATCACTACTTTCCACCTTGGGGGCAGTCGGCCCTGCAGATACTCGACTCATCACCTTTGATCTTGATAGTTGCGAACCTCATCTTCCCGCCTTGGTCGCTATTCAAATACCGGTAAAAATACAGAACATCATCGTTCATCGGTGTATCATCGATGAAGGTGCATCTACATGCATCATGTCCAAAAAAATATGGAAGAAACTTGGTTCCCCGAAACTCATTCCCTCCTCCATCACATTACGAGCTTATGACGGATGACCATCATCTCCTGAAGGGCTCTTCCAAAATGTCCATGTTGAACTCGGGGGCAAAACTATTCTCATTGACATCAAAGTTATTGATGCCCCACTCGATTACAATATCTTGTTCGGACATAGCTACATGTATTCTATGAAGGCAGTGGCATCTTTCATCTTTTGGACAATCATGTTCCCCCACAATGGAAAGATTGTGACCATCGACTAAGTCTCACATTATGAGCCCAACCCCTCTGCCAATCTCGATAACATTCTTCCCCTCATCCACACCAACCAAGACGCATATCCACTCATTGAGATGGGTCCTAGAATTTTTAAAGATCCATCCTTGTTAGGGACGTACCATGGAGCACCACCACTCCTTCCCCCTAATCAAGTATGCATTGTCTCATCTAACAAAACTCACACGGAGGATGCTCGTCCTCCTCAGGAGGCTTCAGTCATTCCTGACGTCTCAATAGTCACAGAACCACTCCAGACGGAGCCTTCTGTGCACTCGTCGACCTCAACAGTCCACGATTCCACATCCCCTCAAGGGAATAATCCCGCCTGGGAGAGATTCCCCCAACCCCTCACCCAAATTCCCTTCTTTTACCCTCCATTAGGTATCGAAGCTTTTCAGGTATCCGCAACGCTCACACTACCTAATATGGTGTTAGTGATCCCAGTTTGGTATTTACACCCACTAGAGATGGTCCCTCGACCACAGGAAGGACTTACCATGACAGTTCCCATCCTTACTCCCACCACCCCACTCACTAACTCCCCCGCTACAACTGGGGGCAGGAGAAAGAAGAAAGAGCCCACCGCTCCACTTCTTCCACGCATCCCACCACCTTGTGCACTATGTGAGAAAGAGGGCCACCAAACCAACAATTGCCCATCACTACCTGAATTAAGAAATTTGATTCCCCCCAATCAAACTCCCACAACACCCATCGCTACTGCTAGTCCCACCACTACGACCAACCCTTCCAGTAGTAAAGGGTTGAGAACCAAATACGCTTGTGCTATATGTTCAGAGTATGTCCAGTACACCCATCATTGCCCAACACTGCCATGCTTTCGGCCGACATTGGCCGCTGTGTGCCAGAACTTCCAGAACAACCCACGCCCTACTACGTCCTCTTCGAATATCACTGACATTCGCTATGTCACCACTTCAGTCAATGAACGTATGAGATGCCCTTGCTCTCTCTGCGATTCATTAACTCATTTTACATACCAGTGTCCTATGATCCTTTCATACAGACAACGTCAATTGGCCCTGCGTCACCAATCCGCAGAGGCGGTAATTGACATTACTTCGTCACTCGAGGATCTTCATGTCATTTCTCCAGAGCCCGAGGAACTCCCAACGCCTCCATGGTTCTTAAATGATGTCTCTGATGATTTACCCCGCAACCCCCCCAACTCTCCTGCTCATTCCCCTACGGATACTCTCCATCCAACCACCACGGGTACCCCTTAGTACTTCAATATATGGTTTATGTTGAGTGAACCCTCCCCCTCTCCTAACATTGTTCCCCCTGCTTCTTCATCAGAGGGAAATCACACTGTCACCAAGATCACTCCTCACGACCCCTTGTATTCCCGCCGTTTCCTATGCGACGAGGAAATACTCGAAGAGATCAACCGCCCAGACTCTCCCTGGGATGCTGATGCAGCCACGCGCCACCCACGCGTCCCGCTTCCACCAGGACCTTCCTTCACTCAGGCCCGAAGAGCTATAATGCCCTTCAAATCCCGTATCGGGACCTTCTGTCACCCACAGGATGCTCTATTGATCCCCCCGGCAGTCTTCTCGGGAAATCGGGTTTCGTGCTATCGCGAAACTTGTGGGCACGGTTCTCGTGCTCCCCAAAACCCTGAAACCCGATGGGTCAAAGAGTCAACGCTTTCACTTCTGTCAGGGATTTCCCTATCGAGAAATCGGCATACGTGATGCCGCAGTTCACTTGCACCACAAATCCCCGAACCCTGAACTCCGATACATACGTGCGGCTTCTCCTTGCCACGTCACCTTCTCTTTTCATTATATTGGGAATCGTGTGATCGCAATTTCAAAGGTCTCAAGTCCTTTGCATTGGGAAACCCTGAATGTCGAACCCCGACTTCTCTGGATCATGTGCCACGTGTCCCCGTAGCGATCTATGGCTCCGATTAAATTGGGAAATCGCTAATCACGATTTCAACAAATATGAAACTCTTGCCTCCGTAAACCCCGATAAGCTGAATCCCGATGGCTCTGGATTCCTTCCTGCGCCTAGGTATAAATCCCTTGCACCTCCTCCAAGATTCGACGGTCGACGGGTTTTCGCGAATCTTCCCTGCGAGAACTGGTCGTCGATTCCTCCCCTTTGAGGAATTCTTCCGCTCCAATGTTCCTTCCTATTCGAACCTTCTCCTGGGTCCATTTCCACAGTATCACGAAGGAACTATCCCTCCTGAGCTTGTCAATTCTGATTCCCTCAGAGACTCTGCACACACTTCTCGTGCTCAACCTTCAACCACTCTCAAAGTGTTGAGTCTTTCAGGCTCTGTGCACTTCTAGCCACAAGAATCCCTGCCTTCTTTTGCTCAGATTATCCACTAAGACTTTAAGTCAGTCTGCACTTCTCCTGCACGACTCAACCAACCCCTTCGAACTTCTAGGTGAACGGGAATAAGAGTTTAACTATCAAGCCTCATCAACGCACTCTATGCAGATGAATTCAACTGCACTCTATGCAGGAATCTCTTGGCTCAGGCAGAGAAACAATTGAAACTCATTCTCTTCTCTCTCAGACTTCAGTTAAAACCCTTAAATCACATGCATAGAATATCAAAGCAATTGCATGACCAGAAAGCAAACATTCATGAGCACATAAACATCATACACAGAGAAAACAACACCAGACATGAAATTGAATCAAAGACTCTCTTCTATTAATTCAAAAACATCTATACATGGGTGTTCTTCACAGATTCTCTGGTTGCTCTCTCTTCTCCTTCCTGAATGCTTGAATCTGAATAATCCTTATACAATGTACAAAGGAGGGTGTCTATATCCGTTTTCCCTCTCGAAAACTGAAACTGTCTAATCTAGACTTAACTATTCTATCTACCAGTATTAAATATATTAAAATGCCTTCCTATCTACTAAGGACGAGAGCTTAAATGCTCAAGGTCCCCTTTATAATACAAGTGAGCTTCTTTATAAATGACTTCATTTAAAGGACGACACAATATTTCCAAAGTATTTTAAAATATGTGTTGGCGCTGTCCAGCTATTTCTTCTCAATGTGTTGGTTCGCTTGATGAATGAGCGATGCTCCTGCATCATACTCCTCGGCTTGGAAACTTTCATGGGCTCCTGTCCATAAGCTCCTGCATGGTCTGCCCATGCCTCTGTATGTCTGCTTCATTTTCCTAGCTACCATCTTCGACTGGGTGATTCTTCCATTTCACCAGGTACTCAAAATATTGCTTTCGCCTGGTCTTCCTTCCCACTCACTTGTCCAGTATACACTCCATCTGCGGTTTCTCTACAACTGGTAATTGCTTCTGCCACTAGATTACTGGTTCCTCAGTTCCAGTCTCTATTTCTCTATCCCTGTAGGGGTATAAATCCAAAACATTAAATATTGGAGATATCCCAATGCCATCCGACAACTCGATTTCATAAGCATTTTCTCCAAGTTTCCTTAGGACCCTGCATGGCCCAATTTTATTCATCTTCAATTTGTTATATGTTCCTCTTGGGAACCTTTCCTTCCTCAGGTGTTCCAGAACTAGATCCACAACTTCAAACTGAAGTTGTCTCTTCTACTGATCGGCTCTGCGTTTGTACTCCTGATTTGAATCTATCAGCCGCTGCTTCACCCTGCCGTGAAGTTCCTTCATCGCCTCAGTGAACTCTTCTGCGCTCGCACTGCTGGTCACAGTCTGTTCTGACTCTCTGAGTTCAGAAACTCCCCTCGGTTGTGTTCCATATATAATTTGAAATGGGCTTTTTCCTGTACTTTGATTTACCAAATCATGGTACGCAAACTCTGCCTGTGGCAACACATTATCCCAGCTGCCATGGTGCTCCGTCACCAAGCTCCTCAACAAGTCTCCAAGACTTCTGTTGACCACCTCGGTCTACCCATCCATTTATGGATGATATGATGAACTAAATGCCAATTTTGTTCCTATCTTCTTCCATAGCGTCCTCCAAAAATGACCTATGAATTTGGTATCCCTGTCCGAGACTATGCTTCTCGGTAATCCATGAAGTCTAACAATCTCCTTGAAAAACAAGTTTGTGATGTGCGTCGCATCGCTGGTCTTCTGGCATGGAATAAAATGTGCCATCTTCGAAAACCTATCCACCACCACAAATATGGAATCCACCCCTCTCTGCGTCCTCGACAAACCCAATACAAAATCCATACTGATTGCTTCCCATGGCCTCTCGGGTATAGGCAATGGCTGATAAAAACCTGCATTCTGCTTCCGGCCCTTCGAATGTTGACAAATTCGACACCTGTCAACAAACCTCTTGACATCTGCTCGCATGCCCGGCCAAAAATATGATTCTCTTAGCTTTGCGAATGTTTTATCATGACCAAAGTGACCTGCTAAGCCCCCACTGTGTTTTTCCTTTAGCAGGTTCTCCCTCATGGAGAAATTTGGAATACATAACTGATTTCCTCTGAACAAAAATCCCTCCTGGATCATGTAATCCATCCATGGGCTCCGATCCCTGAGAACTAGATTCTCAGCTGCCTCGTATGCCTCTGCAAAATCTGCATCACCTGCATACATGTCCTTTAGGTTTTCAAAACCCAATGTCTTGACTCAGAACTCCTGCAACAGTAAACATTTCCTGCTCAAAGCATCAACCACTTTGTTAGCAGTTCCTAAAATGTGCTTAGTTACAAATGTGAAATTTTGCATGTACTCTACCCATTTTTCATGCTTCTGGTTCAACTTATCTTGTTGACTCACAAACTGCAATGCATGATTATCACTGTATAATACAAATTCTTTTGGGATCAAATAATGCCTCCACTTCTTTAATGCCTGTATGATGGCATAAAATTCTTTATCATATGTGGAGTATTTCAGCTTTGCTTCATCCAGCTTCTTGCTGAAATATGCAACTGGCCTGTCCTCCTGACTCAAGACCGCTCCTACAACATACCCACTGGCATCACATTTCACCTGAAACGTCTTCTGAAAGTCTGGAAACACTAACACTGGCTGCTCTGTGATCTTTCGCTTCAACAGATTGAAGCTCTTCTCAGCCTCTGTTGTCCAGTGAAAAGTCTTATGTCGCTTCTTCACTGTGTCCATCATTGCTGCGCTAATTCCACTGAAATTTCTAATGAATTTCCCGTAGAAACTAGCCAGTCCATGGAAACTTCTCACCTCAAAAACATTTCTCGGTGATGGCCAATTCTTGATTACTTCCACCTTACTCGGATCCATCTTCAACTCATTCGCTGAGATAACAAAACCCAAATAAATGAGCTCTGTTTGCATAAATGAAGACTTCTTCATATTGATCAACAACTTCTCTTGTTGTAGCCTCCTCATTACAATGGCCAAATGTTTCAAATGTTCAGCCTTCGTCTTACTGTAGATCAATATATCATCCATATATACGACTACAAATTTTCCAATGAATTCCCTTAGGACTTCATTCATCAACCTCATGAATGTGCTCGGCGCATTTGTCAAGCCAAACGGCATGACCAGCCATTCGTACAAACCTTCATTTGTCTTGAATGTTGTTTTCCACTCATCACCTTCCCTCGTGCGAATCTGATGATATCTGCTCTTCAGATCAATCTTTGAAAAATAATTTGCCCCACTCAGGCAATCCATCAGATCATCCATTCTCGGTAGTGGAAATCTGTACCTGATGGTGATTTTGTTTATTGCTTTGGAGTCTGTACACATTCTCCAACCTCCATCCTTCTTTGGACTTAATACTGTTGGAACAACACACGGACTTAGACTCTCCCTGACTAATCCTTTGTCCAACAAATCCTGCACTTTCCTTTTGACTTCCTCATTCTCTTGAGGCGTCAACCTGTACGTAGCCTTGTTTGGTAAACTTGCTCCTAGTATGAGGTCAATGTGATGACTCACACTCCTCATCAGTGGCAACGAACGAGGTATTTCATCCATGATGATATCAACGAACTCTCCCAGCAGTTCCTGAATCTCGACTGGTAGATCATCCACTCTTGTGCTAGTTAGGACAATTCTCAGTTTCCTGACCACAAAGAATTGTGGCTCTTCCTTCTTCTCCATCTCTGTGAGAAGCTCCTTCCCACTCATGAGAAGTATGGTGTTACTTACTTCCGGCTTCACTTCTTTATCTTTTATCGGGAGCAATCTGTGTGTTCTTCCATCCTTCTCCAAAGTGTATGTGTTCATCCTTCCATCATAAACCACATTCCGGTCATATTGCCATGGTCTACCCAGCAATACATGACAGACATCCATGGGAATGACATCACACAAAATTTTATCCTTATATCCACCTATTTTAAAATCAACTAAACATTGTTTAGTGACACTCACCTGATGTCCCTTCTGCAGCCATGAAACCTTGTATGGACTCGGGTGATCGGTCGTTTCCAACTCCATCTTTTACACCATCTCGGTCGAAACGAGATTATCAGTGCTTCCGCTGTCCACAATGACCTTGCATTTCCTGTCCCTGGTTGTGCAAGCTGTCCTGAATAGTCTGCTTCTTTGAGCTGTATCCTCCACCTCCTTCTCAGGTGTTAAAAGGACTTTATGCATCCCAAGCGATCTTCCACTGTCTGCATCTTCGTTCTCAACATCACGCTTCTGAGCTTCAGTGATGTGAGCTTCTCCAACATCCTTCTTTTTCTCTGGACACTCAAATGACTTGTGCCCATTTTTCCCACATGTAAAACATGTGATAACTCCTCCCCTTCCTCTACCTCGACCTCTAGTACGAGGAAAGGTGTTTGCATCAGCATAATCTCCTCGCCGATCATTCTGCTTTCCTCTCGGCTCAACATATGGCTGCCTCTGCTGTGAGGTTCCGCCTCTGTCAATTTTTCCTTGAGGCTTCTTCCATTCCTCCTTGGGCTTCTGAGTTCTTTCTTGGGCAACTGCCTTGCCTCTGGGCTGACTTCTGCCTCGCCCTCGCTGTCCTTGCTTTCAGCTTAGCTTCTCTTCGGCTTTCAGAGACATCTAGTAAGCATCTTCAACTGTTCGGATGGTTAGCATGATTTGCTCATCCTGAATGTCTTATCTCAGACCATTCAGATATCTCGCCACCTTCTCATCATCGCTCTCCTGATGACCTGCTCGAATATTGAGCTTATAAAACTCTTCGGTGCATTCCTTCACCGTCATCAACTTCTGCCTCAAGTTTTTCATTCGCCTGAACAGAGTGATCTGGTAATCCCTTGGGATGAACTTTGCCTTTATCTTCGCGATCATTCGATCCCAACTTTTAATCTTTGGTTTACCTTTGGAACGTCTGTCTTCCTGTAGCTCGTCCCACCACAATGCTGCATGTCCCTTCAACTTGGTAACAACATGTCTTACTTTTTTATCCTCTTCAATATCCTCATAATCAAAGTAGGTGTCAAGAGCTCGGATCCAATCCAGCGACTCTTCTGCATCCAGACTCCCTTCGTAGACTGGAATATCCATTTTAGTCTTGGAACTCATCCTGGCGATAGATTTAATCAGTCGCTCTGTTGATGCATCCTCTGCTATGACCTCTTCATCATGTCCAGCTTCTTCTTCAACTTCGGAATCGCTAAGATCCCCTGCGCCAACTCCGCATCTCTGCGTTGTCTCCATCTCCTCGAGCCTTGCTCTGAGATCTCTCATCTGCCACTCCATTTCTGGATTTCCTGTCGGCCTACCTCTTCTTCTCACCTCCCTGTCCTCTGGGTCAGGTGACTGTCTTTCTCTCCTTGGCATCATGATATCTTCTCTTCTCTGCTACATAAAGAAAAGAATGTCCGACTCTGATACCACTCTGATGCAGCCACGCACCACACACGCGTCCCGCTTCCACCAGGAGCTTCCTTCACTCAGGCTCGAAGAGCTATAATGCCCTTCAAATCCTGTATCGGGACCTTCTGTCACCCATAGGATGCTCTATTGATCCCCCCGACAGTCTTCTTGGGAAATCGGGTTTCGCGCTATCACAAAACTTGTGGGCATGGTTCTCGTGCTCCCCAAAACCCTGAAACCCGATGGGTCAAAGAGTCAATGCTTCCACTTCTGTCGGGGATTTCCCTATTGGGAAATCAGCATACGTGATGTCGCAGTTCACTTGCACCACAAATCCCTGAACCTCGAACTCTGATACATACGTGCGGCTTCTCCTTGCCACGTCACCTTCTCTCTCCGTTATATCGGGAATCGCGTGATCACGATTTCAAAGGTCGCAAGTCCTTTGCATTGGGAAATCCTGAATGTCGAACCCCGACTTCTCTGGATCCTGTGCCACATGTCCCCGTAGCGATCGACGGCTCCGATTAAATCAAGAAATCGCTAATCGCGATTTCAACAAATGTGAAACTCTTGCCTCTGTAAACCCCGATAAGCTGAATCTCGATGGCTCTGGATTCCTTCCTGCACCTAGGGATAAATCCCTCGCACCTCCTCCAAGATCTGACGGTCGACGGGTTTTCGCGAATCTTCCCTGCGAGAACTAGCCGTCGATTCCTCCCCTTTGAGGAATTCTTCCGCTCCAACGCTCCTTCCTATTCGAACCTTCTCCTGGGTCTGTTTCCATAGTATCACGAAGGAACTATCCCTCCTGAGCTTGTCAATTCTGATTCCCTCAGAGACTCTGCACACACTTCTCGTGCTCGACCTTCAACCACTCTCAAAGTGTTGAGTCTTTCAGACTCTGTGCACTTCTAGCCACAATAATCCCTGCCTTCTTTTGCTCAGATTATCCACTGAGACTTTAAGTCAGTCTGCACTTCTCCTGCATGACTCAACCAACCCCTTCGAACTTCTGGGTGAACGGGAATAAGAGTTTAACTGTCGAGCCTCATCAACGCACTCTATGCGGATGAATTCAACTGCACTCTATGCAGGAATCTCCTGGCTCAAGCAGAGAAACAATTGAAACTCATTCTCTTCTCTCTCAGACTTCAGTTAAAACCCTAAAATCACATGCACATCATATCAAAGCAATTGCATGACCAGAAAGCAAACATTCATGAGCACATAAACATCATACATAAAGAAAACAACACTAGACATGAAATTGAATCAAAGACTCTCTTCTATTAATTCAAAAACATCTGTACATGGGTGTTCTTCACAGATTCTCTGGTTGCTCTCTCTTCTCCTTCCTGAATGTTTGAATCTGAATAATCCTTATACAATGTACAGAGGAGGGTGTCTATATCCGTTTTCCCTCTCGAAAACTGAGCTTCTTTATAAATGACTTCATTATAAATGGGTGTACAAGTGAGCTTCTTTATAAATGACTTCATTTAAAGGACGGTGCAATATTTCCAAAGTATTTCAAAATATGTGCTGGCATTGTCCAGCTATTTCTTCTCAATGTGCTGGTTTGCTTGATGAGTGAGCGATGCTTCTGCATTAGATGCGCTACATCATCGCGCACTCTTCTCTGGGTCACTTTTCATCATGAGCCCCTGGGGTGCCTTTTTTTCATTTCATGGTCAGGTATGCATGCGCATAGTCACATTTATCAAATACATGCTCATATCTTAGATTCTCTTCAGATATTGTTTACTTTGGGTATTTGGTTGTTATGTGTGCAGGTACTTTCTCATCACCCATCAGCATCACCCCTTCGGGTATATACTCAACACTGGCATGTAGTCTCTCCCACTGGATTGCATTTACATTTCCAGTCACACCCTCTGATATTGGCCTTTAGGATCCTCGTTCCTGGCTCTACAGTACCCATGCCTCCATTTGCATCTTCGGTACTGTAACCCGGTAGCATTCCCACCCACATGAGTTTTCCCATTCATAGCACCTTTTGGAACTTTCGACACTCATGTTGTTCTTCATTACCCTTTAGGGATGGGAGTCCTGATAGTCTTTCATCATGTCATGAATCAACCACATACTCCTTCTCTTCATTTTGCTAGCTTTCCCACATGGACTCCCAGATTATCTCTTTATGGTTCTATTTTTTACCTGCACCTCCGCAGGATCATGAGCCCTTCATTTCATCCACAATCAAGTTTGCCCATCTGCGAACCTACCTTCATTTCACCTACCTCATACAGAAACTCACCAATGGGGCCCCCACCCTTCACCAGTCTTCCAGAGCATAGTATGCCCTATGTGGGCCACCCATATCACACTGGGGCACCCGTTTCTGTATTTGTACACTTCTCCCCAATTATTCATTGTACAAACGCCTTTATTTCCAGTAATTACATTGTCTTTTGTCGTCACCATTGGCAACTTGCTTTCTTTTGGCCACACACAACCCATGTCACCCTTGGTTGGAGAATTACTTATCATCTACCCTTGTCGGCATCGTCCATATCTTCAGAGCACAACTTATCATCGGTCTTATCGTCCCCTTGACACTCGACCTTGTTACACGGTTGCGGCCACTTTTTCATCTCATACATCCTCTAACCGAGGGCAGCCTTGAGTCTTCCCACTTCTTGACTTCATCCATGTACCTCTGCCACTTCCTCACCTCAGTAGATTCCACGAAGCCCTTTGCTTCTGGGAGTCGCGTCCCCCTTTTTGTCGACATCAGCACCATTTTCCAGAAGGGCGATAGTATCTTGATTCTCATTCTCTATTCAATGAGAGATCTCAGATGGCATAGGGTGAAACACCATTGCTCCTTGCTGTCATTGCCCCCCATAAAATTCGACGCCAACACTTTCTCATGTTATGGTGGGTCTTACTTTGCGACTATTGCAGTTATTTTTGTCATTTGCCGAATACCTATGAACTTGGTAGGGCCATCAATGCCCGCATCATCGTCCCTGCTTATTACCGCGATCATTGCATATTGTTCAGAGTATGTTCCTTTGCAGAATTGTCTTCTTCCTTTCTCATTACCGCCCCCGAAGGCGCTGCAGTTGTCTACACCAACACTTCAGTCGTCTTTTTTTAGAGTTACATAACACGAGCATGGGGAATGCCCGCCTCGTTTGTACACAGTTTTCTATTTTTCTGCACAAATCTCAGAAGGTCGGGTCCTACCGGTTCCTTTTTTCTCCAACGGATCGCTCTGAACGGTCCCACTATTGCTCTCTCTTACAACAACATTCTCAGTAGAAGAAACATTGATGGATTTCGGCTATACGTATGCTCCTAACCTCATCCATCAGGGGGCATCTGTTATCCCTTAAATTTCGTCTGCACATGGCGACAAGAACTCAGCATCGTCAAACAATAATGAAGTCATTCATGGCACTGAATTAATTTCACAGCATTCCAAAAGGGTCAAAAACTATACAAAGTAACCAAAAATTGAAGGGCACTTTACAGAAGTTTGGTGCACGCGCACATGCGCGGAACAGGAACGTACCATGCATGCATACGTGCACGATGTGCGGCTGTTGGCGCAAAAACCCGTGCACCTGCTAAACGACGCATTTATTGAATTGGTCAGCCTCCCAACCACTTATGGATCAGCTCCCAAGCTGATTTGACTCCCAAATCTGAGCTAAATCCGCATGGTAGGCTGGTAAAAGACCTAATGAAGCCCTAAAGAGCCCCTTTTCACACTTTAAAGGAGTTACATAATCACCCAATGTAATGCTATAAAAATCCATGAAGAAACATCATTTTCTCAAGGAATTTCATGTAATGTTATGTTGCTTAGATTGTTTTAAGGACTCACTCCTTGGCAATAACACATTAGCACCATTTCATAGAGCCATTCACCTCTCCATTGAGTGGATGTGCTAGGAGTTCTTTCACTATCATTTTCATTTTTCTTATTGTAAGGAGAGCAAGTTTGTGAGGGCTAAAGAGCCTTCCTTTGGAGGAAGAAGGGACTCATAGTCCCCTTTATTCATTGTGCTTTGATTTCATCAATAGATCTGCCCAAAAACATTGGTGATATTGGTCTTTTTGTATTTGTTATTTCTTTATCCATATGCTTCTAATTTTAGTTTGTTTTAATTTAATTCTTGCTTATAGTTTTTTTTTTTTTCTATAACTCTTTCCTCTACAGTTTTCATGCTCAACAAGACCCAACTGGGCATGTAAGCACCCTCGATTTTCTCACCAAGTCGACGAAAAGGGTGCAAACACCTTATCCTAAACCCTTCTTACCTACACTTCATTTTCTGCTTCTAGTTGATTTTGATCTTTTTTTTTAGTGTCTTATGGTTTGCATTTAAGTTTTTGAATAATTTATTTAAGTTTGAAATTGAAAGACATAGTTTTAAACGAGGTGTCACCTTATATGCCTATTTGAACTTCACAAATTCAAATTTTGCTAAGTCATTAATAGTGCTACGGGAATAAGGCTACTCCCGTAGCACCAAGATAATCAGGCCTTGATATGCGCCTGTCATCCAGATTTCATTATGATGACACGAATCGTGGTTTGAAAGTTCACATATGTCCCACAATAGATTGAAATCATTTACTGATTCAAACCGTTTTATAATCAGATTGCTTTGTACCCGCAAAGGACTCATTTTAAATCGCCCAATTCTCAACGATCATTATATTAAACCTGCCATTCTATGTTTGATTTTGCTGAATTTAGGCACAGGTATTTGCTCAGAGGAACGTTATACACTAACAGATTGCAGGTGGAAAATTCAGAACCCGAGGGTGCTAGCTACAACATTGGGTTTTGATGGTGCCAAAGAGGAGCAGACAGGTAGCCAGAATAGAACCTGAGGGTGATGAACTTCTCGAAGCTTATCCTCAAATGGCTCAAAGGTTCATAGATGATGGGTGGTTTGAATTCCTTACCACTTTTCAAGGTTATGATGAGTAGGTCTCCATGGAGTTTGCAATGAACTTTGATGGTCACGAGGTGGAGATCAGTAAGATGCCGATGCTAGTGACAGAGAAGACAATTGCTAAATCTTGTAGATTGGTGGTTGGAGGAGAAAGATGGTGGAAGAAAGAGCATGTGTTTACAGAGTTTGTAAACCAATTCCTGCTTCCAGATAAGAAAAATCCGAATTGGAAAAGGGGAGTACCTCACAGCTGGATTAGACCTTAATGCCACACTGCTTTGATCATTATCCACAGGTATATCACCTGTGAAGGTAGATTTTCACTAGTCTATATCTACCACATTAGGATATTAATGCATTTAAATGGCGATTACCCCTTAAATATACCTTATTTTCTACTCAAAAGCTTGACAGAGATGTCAAAGAGAGTTCAGTCACTTTCCACCAATGCTAAGAGAAGCCTGTTTCATCAAGTCCTAATTAAGACTTTAGTTATGTCTTCTTTGAGAGAATTGCAGAAGCCCTGGAGCTAGCTCATGCAATATTTAAACCCTAACACATAGTCCAACAAACAAAAGAAAGGAAAAGGGAAAAAGACTGTTACACAGAGCCAAAATATTTCAATTGATGAAACTCCTGTTAAAGAAGAAATGCCTGACATTAGGGTGACGAGGAATAGCAGAAATAAAAGACCTAAGTTGGATCTAGAAATTGAAACGTTTTCTGAAGAATATGTTAAAGGAGAAGACGATTCAGATAAATATTTTAATATGCAAACTACAGTCAAGCATGAATCGCCATCAACCAGTAAAACGGGTGCTGCATTCAGAAGGACAAAGGTTAAAGGTGTGTCTGCATCTCAAAAACCTAGAAGGAATTCTACTAGGGTTACCAACAAGTATAGACTGAAGTCAAAGGCCATGTTTAATCCATCAATCAAAGAAGAAAACATCATAGTTATAGAAGACGACTCTAAAAATGTTGAAGTAGGTACCAGGAAAAGGGAAAAAAGAAATTCATTGCTTAAGAAACTAATAAACAAAGGTAAATAAATGTTTTCATCATCTACAGGACCTGTAATGAGAGCTACTACCAGATTAGCAAAAGATAAAGAAATGGCTAAAGGTATTAGTGAAATCCCTGAGAACAAACAGGATTACCTTGTAGACTCATATCAGATATCAGATGTGCCTGAAGCTATAGATTCAACAAGTTATGATTAAGAACATAGCTCGGGATTAGTCTCTAAGTACCAAGTTAAAGCAAAATAACCTAAAGTTTCCTTAAACCTAAATGAACTTGCACCTTTTGAAGAATGCTTAGGATTCATGGTTAAAATCAGAACTGATAAAGAAAGGATCAAGGAATTCCAGAAAACAATGAGACAATTAAATAAAGAAAGGGCACAAATAGAACAATCGAATGCTCATCAGCAATAAAGGATTCAAGGTTTTAAAAAGAAGAAAAAAGAGCAAAGGGAATTTCTCAAAGAACTCAAAGAAATAAACTTCAAACTTTATTGGCACAATGTCATGCTTACCACAAAGCTCAAACAGAAAAATGCTAAAGCTATTGCTGTGATTATATCCTAAAGGTTCCATGAAGATTGTTACAATCATAATTTTAATGTTTTCTAGGAAAAATGGAAGTGTCTACTCGTTTTTGGTCAGTGAGATGCTAAGACCTCGAACTGTTTGACTAAATCAAACTAATTCATGTTTTGTCGAATCAAATGTAATGCTGGTAAGATCATACAATATCAAGTTGTTGAGTTGTGATCTATTTTTGGATTGTAGAAGCTCTTTTTGAGTGAACTACCTTAGTAGATAGATACTATTCAAATCTAGTCATTAAATCTACACTAGATGATAGGATCTGGGGGTTTTATGGATAGTTTAAATAGACAGAGGAAAGACTATGTTCAAGTCAAAAAATTGGAGATCCAGGGGACCTTTTGTAAAACTCCTTGTAAAGTCATTTATGTTCAATTTGACACTTAATAGCAAAGGCATATGGATGGTTAGACCCTCTTTTATACTCTGTTATTTCTTTCTTCATGCTTGAATTCATTATTCAGATTGCAATGCTTTTTTATTCTTGACTGTTAATTAATACAGTGAAAATTTTACTGTGGAAATTATTTTTCAAGTTTTGATATCAAGCTGATAGTCTTGTTTCTTTATGACATTCTGAGACAAGAATTCATGTGAAGTTGACAAATTGAAGTCTTCATCTTCCCTTTTTCTTAATCGGTTTAATCCATCTATGTGTCTAACTTTTATTCAGTCAATGGGATATGTTATATTCTGATCTTGTTTTTCATGTTATGTTATAACCTTGAGCCATTTTTCAACCACCTTATTCAAAAAACCAAATTATAAAAACCTTCTAAACACTTTGCAATAAACCAATGATGCCCTAACTTTCCCTCTCACAGTCAAGTGCAACTTTAGGGACTAACATTTTTGGCGCTGTTGCGGGGGACGAAGAAATGAAGAGATCTTTCCTGGGGAAACGACAAGTTTACATTCAGATCTTGGTCGTGAACAAGATTTTGGACATTATTTAAGACTGTGATTATTCACCCAGCGACTCCTATGTGGTAATTCTGGCTCCTAAAAGAGATGGTAAAGGACCTAAAACTCCTCTAAATTCTTCATCATTTAATAAGAGACCAGTAACCAGGAAAAATCCACATCCTGAGCTTGTTGCAGGAGTTCCAGATCCTAAAAAATTACTAAGAAAACCTAAAGTTCTTTCCGGACAGTCTTCACTCTTAAAGGGAAAATTATCTTCAGAAAGTTATCAAGGACAATCCTCTGAAATCACCAAAACCCAATTAGATGAAGATGTGAATCCTGAAAGTCAAATTAAACTTGTTATTGAGTTTGATGCAGTTTCATTCCCTTCAACTATTTCAGAATTAAATCTAGAACAATGGAAGTTACTTACTAAACTCATTAAACAGGAGTATCCAAACATCTTGCCTATGATTGAAACTTCGAGAGGTCACAACATAGATATTAAGAGCGAACCAGAGACACCTTCATCATCTCTTGGATCTCTCTCATCTGAGGATTTTAGATCACATTATTTTTCTTTTGAGGATCCTCTGTTTCTCACCCCATTAGCATATCATAGTCCAGAAGAGAAATCCTTATCTGCTAAAGATCAAGACTCGGTGACAATAAATATAAGTTGTAATACACAAGGGACGCTTTCTCCTTTAGCATCACCAATCTTACTCACTCCCAGAGCTCCAAAAACAGCTAATATGGGTGCAGACAAAGTGGACGAAATAGTTGTAGCAAGGTATGCTCCTTTGGTTCTTCCACAAGTCATGTATGCCTTTCCACCAAATGATTATATGAGATAATTTCCCAGATTCAATGGAGATGGATCAGTTACTGCTGAAGAGCATTTGAGTTCATTTTATAGTTTTGCGGATAATTTCAATGTAGAGCATGCTGATGTGTGGATGAGATTATTTGTACAGAGTCTAAATGGGGAAGCAAGAAAGTGGTTTGGGAGTTTGCCTCCTAATTCAATAGCTGATATCGTAGCCTTAGATGATGCCTTTCTTGAACACTAGGCATACAAGAAGGACTTTTTATACTACATCACCGAATTCGGTGCTTTAAGGAGGAAACAAGGTGAGTCAATACCTGATTTTACCAAAAGTTTCAACCAGATGTATGGTAA
This sequence comes from Picea glauca, assembly GCA_000966675.3. Classification (NCBI taxonomy): domain Eukaryota; kingdom Viridiplantae; phylum Streptophyta; class Pinopsida; order Pinales; family Pinaceae; genus Picea; species Picea glauca. The sequence goes on along the minus strand of JZKD02S1621290.1, from coordinate 91,554 downwards.
AATTCCAGAGGAGATAAAACCTTCAGAGGCATCAGCGAAAATCACTTTTGCCAATGCATTCGATGCCAAATTTTCTTTGTTGCTTAGGGAATGAAGAATCGCTACCCTCATCCTGATGCAAGATGCTGCTATCGAGGTAGAATCAAACATATTAACAGTAGACAAATTGAAGTCTAGAAGTGATAGAGACAGGAAAAAGCAAAAGGAAGAGTTTCCTTCATCTTCTAATTCAACATTTGATTCTAAAATGGATGAAATGGCTAAGATGTTCAAAACTCTAACATCTGAAATGGCAAGGTTGAAGATAGAACAAAAACAACCCAGTAGACCTGCACAAGAGGGTGGTTACAGAAATCCAAATCAGTTCAGGAGGCCAAACAATGTACCTCAAATCTTACTGTTATCCACATTTTTGGTTATCGAGATGATAATATGATTATGTCATGATGATGGAAGATCAAACTCTTCATTAAGAACTTTTTCCTGAAGAAGGTTACACTTATCATTTTCTCAAAATCCTATTTTGAAAATAGTTCGCAGGCTGCATTATACTCTCCTGCGGGAATCCTTAATTTCCGCATGCAACATTCAGCTTGATTGCGGACTATCCGCATTGTGTTAATGGTTAGGGTGCGGACATGTTTCTAAAGGAGAAAAATGAATAAGTTCTCGATCCTTCTAGAAGGAATCTTCTAGAAGGATGAGTTGGAGTT
>JZKD02S1621290.1:75599-90831 GCA_000966675.3 Picea glauca | reverse complement strand
AAGAAGAAAACGTCATAGTTATAGAAGACGACTCTGAAAATGTTGAAGCAGGTACCAGGAAAAGGGCAAAAAGAACTTCATTGCTTAAGAAACTAGTAAACAAAGGTAAACAAATGTTTTCATCATCTATAGGACCTGTAACGAGAGCTACAACTAGATTAGCAAAAGCTAAAGAAATGGCTAAAGTTATTAGTGAATTCCCTGAGAACAAACAGGATTACCTTGTAGACTCAGATCACATATCAGATGTGCTTGAAGCTATATATTTAGCAAGTTCTGATGAAGAACATAACTCGAGATTAGTCTCTAAGTACCAAGTTAAATCAAAAGAACCTAAAGTTTCCTTAAACCTAAATGAGCCTGCACCTTTTGAAGAATGCTCAAGATTCAGGGTTAAAATCAGAACTGATAAAGAAAGAATCAAGGAATTCCATAAAACAGTGAGACAGTTAAAGAAAGAAAGGGAACAAATAGAACAATGGAATTCTCGTCAGCAAGAAAGGATTCAAGGTTTTAAAAAGAAGAAAAATAACAAAGGGAATTGCTCAAAGAACTTAGAGAAATAAACTTTAGACTTTATTGGCACAATGTCGTGCTTACCACAAAGCTCACACAGAAAAATGCTAAAGCTACTGCTGTGATTATATCCTAAAGGTTCCATGAAGATTGCTACAATCATAATTTTAATGTTTTCCAGGAAAAATGGCAGTGTCTACTCATTTTTGGTCAGTGAGATGCTAAGACCTCAAGTTGTTTGACTAAATCAAACTAATTCATGTTTTGTAGAATCAAATGTAATGTTGGCGAGATCATACAATATCAAGTTGTTGAGCTATGATCTATTTTTGGATTGTAGAAGTTGTTTTTGAGTGAACTACCTTAGTAGATAGATACTATTCGAATCTAGTCATTAAAGCTACACTAGATGATAGGATCTGGAGATTTTATGGATAGTTTAAATAGATAGAGGAAAGACTATGTTCAGGTCGAAAAATTGGAGATCCAGGGGACCTTTTTGTAAAACTCCTTGTAAAGGAATTTATGTTCAATTTAACACTTAATAGAAAATGCATATGGATGGTTAGACCCTCTTTTCTACTCTGTTATTTCTTTCTTCATGCTTGAATTCATTATTTAGATTGCAATGTTTTTTTATTCTTGACTGTTAATTAATACAGTGAAAATTTTACTATGGAAATTATTTTTCAAGTTTTGATATCAAGATGATAGTCTTGTTTCTTTATGACATTCTGAGACAAGAATTTATGTGAATTTGACAAATTGAAGGCTTCATCTTCCCTTTTTCTTAATCGGTTTAATCCATCTACGTGTCTACCTTTTATTCAGTCAATGGGATATGCTATGTTCTGATCTTGTTTTTTATGTTATGTTATAACCTTGAGCCAGTTTTCAACCACCTTATTCAAAAACCCAAATTATAAAAACCTTCTAAACACTTTGCAATAAACCGATGATGCCCTAGCTTGCCTTCTCACAGTCAAGTGCAACTTTAGGGACTAACACCTAGTAACATTAATCAAATCCAATCAAGTACAAGAAACAAGATAGATTTATTACCATACCTTGATTTCTTGTAGTATATAGCATATATCCTTTAGTTCATCAAATATTGCCAATACTCTTATCGTAAAAAATAAAACCAGGAAAACATACGAAGAGACAAAAGATCTCACTCACAAAATAGCCAAGAAGTCTTAACTTTATTCCCAACTTGTAAAAATGAGGGAGGCACCCTCCTTTTATAGGAAAAGAGGTCTCCAAAGCCATGAGCAAAAAACCACATGCTAATACAATACCATGTGCCAATAAAATGTGCTCAAACAAAACCATGAGTTAAAACAAGAGGCACTCTCAATACCGTGCTCTAAAACCATTTTGAGCCAATAAAAATAATATATCATGGAACAATTACCTCAACCAACTTAAACATGTGAGTGGACTAGTCAAATGGAAGAGGTGTGCCCCTTCTATAATATTTTAGGGGATTCACATGTTCGACAACAAAACAAAACGATAATTTTTGCATCGTAAATTCCAATAGCAACATAATTTGGTTAATTTTTTCCCAATTTTCTATTATGAACCCATTTCATAAATCCCACAGTAATTCTACATCTAATGGCATTGAGTTGGTAGAATTATGGGCACTCATTCAAAATATAATTTCCCCTGAAGTTGGTTGCCCTAAAAAATGTGCTAAAATCACCATATAACCACCTCTAGTCACCTGCATGTGTGAGAACATTCCTCCAAGTGGCTCATGCATGCTCCATATGTTGATAAGTGTAAAAAGTGATGTTGTTGACACTTTGGTGATGATGTGGCATCCTAGTAATCATCCCCTATGTTATCATGAATGCAAATGCAATTACGTGGATCCCAAGAAATATTACACAGATCCCCATGTAAGGAAATATAGTTGATTTTAGGTACATGGATCCTAATGTAGGTACATAGATCTTAAGACATAGTGCATGGATTCTAATGTGAAGAGTCCATCTATAATGATGGAATCAAGCTTCAAACAAGTCATTAGGGAACAAACAACAAGTAATATCCTCTAAAAACAACTTAACCTAGGTAAATTTTATAAATTGCGTAAGTTTACCATGGTGGGACAACTTTTACCTCTATTACATGTGCATATGCTTAGGAAAAAAGGTATTTCCTAAGTAATTTAATTAAGATATGCAAATTTCATGAACAATTAATGGAAAAAGGTAGGGAAACTCTATATTTTGACCCTCAAAGTCATTTTTAATGGTATATGAGCTCTTTTGCTAGTCCAACTAGTCCTTTTTAGCTAGGAATCTTCATTTTTTTCTCTTGTAAGTCTTTTAAGAGGGATATTAGCATAGAGTTACCACCTCAGTACCTTTTTACTATCCCCTTTCACATTTTCCTTTATTTTTCCTAGTCCTTTTTCTTTAGATATGCATTTTTAACATAGAACCTTGGGGCTGGGCCTTTTTAATGAGGTGACATAGCTCTAACCTTAGTATTTGTTTTAACATTTACGCTTTTCACCTCTAGCCTTATTGGCTTAATTTTTTACTTCGGTTTACACTTTTCTTCATCTAGACCTTGTTAGATGACATTTGATAAGTCGAATATAAGCATGGATAATATTTCTTTTTATGAACAAGATGGAAGTGAAGATAAATAATGGAAAGTGTTAGATGTGGTTAGGATATGAACATGCTACTTAACCCGATTACCAGTAGTACATCTAATCCTAAGTCAAGACATCATTCATCTAAGGAGAACATGTCCCCCCATGGTAAAAACGAGACAAACTAATAAAATTATTATTTTTAAGTGGTGTTATAAGATAAATCCCATGTTAATTACTTTCACAATAGGTTAGAAGCATTCACACCACTTCTAAGGAAGAAACCATCGCATGAAAACATAACACCTCAATTGGAAGATAAAGCATGAAGTACCACAATGATAAGCACATATCATCTGAAGTGTAAAGCATAGGAGTTGTTATACCATGGTAGAGCTATTTGAAGGAGCTCATGGATGAAGTCAGGATATAAGGAATAGAAGATAAAGATGGAAATGGTAGATATGAGTAGGAGATCTCATCCAAGCAACATCAATACATCCTTGAGAGGGTGGTCTCGAGGTTGTTTCCATTGAGGAGGCAACATCTGGCTCCTACTTGAGGAGATGTACTCTAAGAACAAGAGTGTATGAAAACTCCATAATATCACAACAATAGACTTGTAGACTACACACATCTAAACTTGAGGAAATGTAAGAAGCATGGAGATTATACCACCCAGGTTAGACTACCATCAAAACTTGTACAAATAAAAAATTTCTAAGTCTAAGAAACAAAAACATGTAACTATTCTAAGGTAAATGTTTGAAAATAAATTATTCTATGTAAAGCAAAAAGTAAAGAAAACACACAAGCATATAAAATAATGTTCCAAAGATCTCATTCCTTACTTATTCTTACAAACTAACTAAAGAGGAGTGGCTGCTAATTAAATTCAAAGATCCAAATCAACCACTTGGGAAGGTCATCCACGATTTGAGGTCTTCCCTTATGTTTGGTTATAAACCAAAACATGGATATATTAAAAACTAAGTGGATGTAAGGTGTAAATTTGGTTACTCCTAAGTTTGGAAGCAAGATACTATTATATTCATGAAATATAACGTCCAAACTATATCAACGTTGGTTAATACCTCCACATACTTCCTCCATACAAAGATCAATGGAATTAATGTAATCAAAGGAATAGGTCAACTCATTGTTTTTACTTGAAAAATCAAAGAGGAAATATTGTGAAGGCAACTCCGACTAGGATCTGAATGGAAGTTGTTGAATTTCCATGTCACTCTTGGTCAAAGGAGGAGAATGAGTCAAATATAGGCAGGGAGAATAAAAGCACTCAAAGGTCGAGGGTAAATAAGTCAAAGAAAATCAAGAAGAACGAGGATACTCAAGGTTCAAGGTTTGTTTTTCTAAAGCACAAGGAAAATAATGCTCAAACATGGCTCAACCCTTATGATAACCATTTCATTCTCAAACCTTTCATGGAGAGGGGGATAAATCAATCCATACTATTCAAAACTTGGATTAGTTGATTTCTCTCCAAAAACTTATAAGTAAAATTCCACATCATGTCCTATTTCATCAATCACATTTTTAACCTCAAAATCAGTGTCATAAATGGGATCACCTTCAAAGTGGAAATAATTTATATCCCTTTTAGAAATTTCAATACAGAATATATCAATAGGGATTTTATCACTAAGTGTAATATTTTATTTATGAGATGAGGGAAAGTCAATTGATCTTTCTTGAAGATTCACCCTTTCAAAATCATCAAAGGATTGACTAAAAAGCTCAATATTTTGACAAGGGGCTGCATCCAACAAGTCCTCAACTTCATGGGGATAATAAAAAAATAAATTGGTCATTTTCACTCAGATTCTCATCCAAATAAGTATATCTACAAAGTTTCTTCTTGTCTAAGGACTCTTCTACAAACTCCTTGCTTTCCAAATTTTCAAAAGATGCATAAATTTTTTGAAAAGTGGTGTAAGTTGTTGGATCATGATCTTGGTTGTTGTTAACATCAAGGGATGTTCTAACTTCACTCAACTCCTCTTTCTTGATAGATTTACAAAGCACTTGATTCTCATCTTCATATATACATTTATGGAGTGATTCTTTCCTAAAGTATTTATCAAAAGATGGTTCTTCTTCTTCTTCATATCCTTGATGTTCAATGGTATCAATGTTTACTTCATATGGTTGATCTTCAACTAATGGCAAAGTGGAAAGATTTTCCTCAATAGTTTTAACCAAATATTATTGATTCTTAATTAATTCCAAAAGGGCATTATTTTCTTCCATATTAATGCTTATTTCAACACCCAATATGAATGATTCCTTTGAAAATTACGGAACAATATTGGAGATATTACACACTCACATAGGTAATTATTTTCCTAAGATTGATAGTCCAATGTTGAGGGTGCTTCAATAGATGAGAATATTCCCCTACAAATTAGCCTTCCCTCTTCAATTTAGAGTTAGTTACACCTCAATTATACTAGTGGAAGTCACTCATTCATAGAAACTTCAATTTTATCACCAATAGTTGCATGTTCACATCGGTTTCCTCACCAGTGTTACACATTATTTTGGTCACTCTGGTAGTGTCTCTACAATTGTGTGTTCAGGCCCTCATAAGGACCTTTTGCTTGAGAAAAGTAAATGTTGTCTTCTTCCATAAAACATATTTTTAAGATGAGTTTGCAGGCTACATGTATTGTAGGGTGCAAGAAACCCTGATTCTCACAGGCAACCCTATACTTGGAGTGCGAGATGTTCACAGTATTTTCTATAGGTAGGGTGCAAACCTGCTTCAAAGCTTAAAAGGAAGAGCAAGTTACGAAGGTTATAGAAGAGGATCTTCTAGAAAATGAGTTGGCATTCACATGGTTGGCATCCTATTGACTTCTCAGATTTAGCGAGATCATCCTCATCCATTTAACCATCTCTCCTTATCCTATATAATGAAAGGTTTCTCAAGGAAGAGGTTAAGAAAGATTGAATAGAGAATTAATGAAAGAATAGATTCAGAATTGTGTGAGGAATCTTGTTTGAATTAATGCTTGAGGCCTCCATTTGTCCATCAAGCCATAGTGGATCTTCTTCATGCAGTTTGGAGAAAGTGTGTGTGTTAGAACAAAGCGCCACCGAAGGGAATCTTGTGACATCAAGGAGATATGGTTGTATCTTCTACTTTCATTTAATATAATACAGTGGCAYGTCCCTTTCCCATAAAATCACTCTTATTTTATTGCATAATTCCTTGATCATATGCATAGGTCATCATTGAATATACTTTACTATCTTCACTTTGGTTGGTTTGTGTTGTCTTGGATCTAATCTCGCAAGAGAACCGTAGCGAAGTAGGAAAAACAAAGACCTAAGGAAGTGATATAAAGGTATGTCACTCGTTCCTCCTTTGGTAGGAAATTCAATGATAGTTGCTTAGGGAAAGCGTCATGTCTTGTCCTGTTTTGTTCTAGATCTAGGTGGATCTAGGGATATCTGTTAGTGTCCGCATATACTGATTTATCCAATAAAAACCGAGAGTGCACATATCACATGCATGTGGCCAAGAGGGCACATATCTTTTGATTGCATGTGTTTCTCTCACTTACACACGTGTGACTCGGTTAATTGATAATTGCATCGATCAGTTAACTAGGACTAGGTGGTAGATTACTTCGGTTTCTATCAGTGAGTGTCTATATATATTTAGAGCACTACTATGGTGACTTCACTTAGGCATGTAGAGTATATCGTGTGTATTTTACAATTTTACTCAACAATTAATAAAATTCTTTCATTCTACTCTCTTCTTTTTTCTCTCGCAAGATTTGTGTGTTCATTTTCTACTAGCTAGGTTCATCATGAAAAATTCACATGGTATCAGAGCCTTGATTGTTAGGAGAAAGTGCACAAGAATTTATATTTGCAGGTACAAAAGGAAGATGCAGTCATAGAAGATGGATTACTCTTCAGAAATACTTCTCATGCCTCATAACTACTTCGAGTGGAAGCTAAAAATTATGCATCAACTAAGATTATATATGGTGACAGAGATTGAGACAACTTATGCTCTCAAGAAGAAAAGGTATCTCAAATACATGGATGAGTTCTACGACCTCCTTTGTGTATCTGTATCCCCCGAGATTTTCTTTCACATTGAAGCTTGTACCACACCAGATGAGATTTGGAAAAAGTTGGAGGATCTCTTTGGAAAACAAGATGAACTGAGAGGCCATATGCTCAATGTATCATATTTCCATAAAAATAGATTCACTTCAAGATCTACTTGGAAAATTCAGACATTAGATTATTTTATTGAAGCCTTCATGCATAAGTAAGACAATATCATCAAGATCAGGATAATCAAGGGATCCAATGTGCATGCACTTACTGTGCATGAGAGCAGCAACACATGTAATCTAAAGAACGATAAAAAAGGAAAAGGAAAGGATCATGCAGAGCCAAATCAATAAGGGTACTCCAAACCCTTCGATGATTCCTAAAGCTCCAAAGGTAGAAAAGGAAAGAAAGGGAATACCAAATGTGGTTACCGCAACCAAAGTTATCATCACGAGTATGCATGCATGAAGAAGTGAATTGATCACATGGAACATATTATTCAAAAGAACAACCTTGGGGATCACATTCTCGAAGCTTCCAAGAAGAAGTCAGAAGATCAAGACAAACAAGGTAACTCTCATGCATTGATTTCCATTAAATCTTCTCATTGTGCATGGATCTTAGATTCATGTGCATCCCACCATATGGTATCAATAGAGAATGTTTTATTTTCTATTTTTTCATGCATGGGTCCTCCCATACTCATGGGAGATGATACCCATTTGAGTTCATTGGCCAAGAGAGAGTAGAAATCTCACACAGAAGTTTTGAGAATGTCTTGCATGTTCCAAAACTCTCTTTGAATCTACTCTCCATTTATTAGATAATGCATTCTGGTATAGGAAAAAGGGTGGAGTTCACACCTAATTCTATAACCATATCTGATATGTGAGATAACTCCATGATTGTTGTTGGTGAGGTAAACCACCAATATCATTGATCTGGATTTATGATTGGAACGAACTGATTAACAGAATGAATACAATAAACATAGAGATAGGTAGAATAACACAAATATCCAGTGAAAAATATCTTCTATTAAATAATGAAATAGGTTGAAACTGTAAAACTACAGTACTGAAACTTGCTGGAATGGTTGTAGCTATCTCTGAGAAGAGATGTGGCTACTACACGAATCCGTCTGAGAGAAATGGATTACAATGAGGCTCCATAGGAATTTTTGATATTACTCATGAATTCCGAAACCCTAGACATCCAAAAACCTAACCCTAGAAGGTGAAATGCCAAAAGTTATGTGGTCCCTATAGGTAAGTTGGTGTAAGTTTGTACCTCGACTTCCTAGGGTCGTAAATTTTGCATACGACCTCCATTTTAGGTGCATGATAGCCCGTTGGAAAGGTCTTTTAGAGAGCTACACATTTCTCCATCAAAATTTGACTCTGTCCATAGTTTGACTATGGTGAGTAAAAAAAAATGTTTAGGGGCCCAAAACAGCCTTGAAAGTACACCAAGATATGTTGACATGAAAACATACAAAATAAGCTAGTTGGACTAGGCAAGGGGCCACCAGTATCCACTTGGAGAATGTGTGAGGCTTCAAACAACCCCATAAGTGTAGAACTCACAATTATAAAGTAGTACAGAAAGACGTGTTGAACAAAAAATGAACATGAGGAGCCAGTTGGAATAGGTGGGTGGCCACCAATATCCACCTAGATAAATCCTCCCCCCTTAGGAATAAATGGTCTCCATTGTGTTTATTTCCCCCATCAAGTGAGGAAAATTCTGCTGGATTTGGCCCTGGGTGAGCCACTTGCCTTGGTGTAGGAGTTTCCCTACCTTGACAAACCGATAAAGATGGATCCACTGTTGGAGAGTGATCTTGACCTGTGTGTTCACTATATGATGGGTGGATGAGTGTTCCATGTAGTCAGGGTTGAGCTCTGTTGGTGTCAATTGTTCGAAAATCTCAGAGGTGTCCAATAATAGTGGAAAATATGGCCGAAGGAGGTCCACATTGAATACTGGATGCAAACAAAGGAAGGGGGGAGTGTTGAGCTCAAAAGAATTTCTACCCACAACCTTTGTGATAGTGTAAGGCCCATAACGAAGTGGGTGAAGCTTCTGATGGGGCCCAGTGAGATTATCCTTCTACAAATGTAACTAGACTTTGTTGCCAACCTGAAATTGGTGTGGAACCCTGTTTTTATCATGGCGCTGCTTGTACTTAGCATTGGATTTCTACAAAATCTCTTGGACCTGCTAGCAGATGTGTTGAATCCTATCAATGAATCTGGTGGCTTTATCAATCGCATACTGATCAGGTGAAGAGTTTGTCTATGTGGTGGCAAGAGGAAGTGAAACATCAATGGGTCCCAAGGGTTGGAACCCTAAACCCACCTGAAATGGGCTATGGATAGTATAACTATGGAGATCCATGTTGTAACTATGTTGGACATATGGGAGAATCTCATCCCATGTACGAGGATGCTCAGAATTGTACATGCCCAGGATGTGCACAATCATCCGATTGACGACCTCAGTTTGGCCATCGATTTGGGGGTCAAAATAAGTGGATTTTGTGAGCTTGGTGTCCAACAGAGACCAGAGAATCGACCAAAAGGTGTTGAGGAGCCTATTGTCTCGGTTGGAGATGATGGTCTATGGTATCCCAAAGTGAACCCAAACTCATTCAAAGAAGAGCTTGGCATTATCTGCCGCTGAGACATTCTTCTTATAGGTTGTGAGGATGGCCATCTTCAAAAACCGATCAATGACCACAAACATGTAGTCATTTCCGTTCTTGGTGGATGACAAACCAGACATGTAATCCATGGATATGGATTCCCACGACTTCTCGGGAATAGGAAGAGGGGTGTATAAGCCTTGATTCTTGATGGTTGGCTTGGAAATGGTGTAGGAAGTGCAAGATATGATATACTTGTTGACTTCCTATCAAAGTTTTGGCCAATAAAAATGTTTATGAAGAATGACCATAGTTTTCTCTCTGCCAAAATGTCCTGCCACCCGACTGTAGTGGGCTTCCCAAATAAGACTTGCACGCTTGCTTGTAGAAACACAGAGATGGCCCAGGTGGCATAAGACTCTATCCTGAATGTGAAAATTAGTGACAGTGGCTCCTGTAATCAAGAGCTGATATGTGGTGGCGAAGTCTGGATCTTGTTGGTAAAGTTGAGGCCATTCCAATGTTTCATGTCCACAGGAATGGAGGAAAATGGTGAGTGCAGCCACATGAGGCCAATTGAGGTAGTCAACGACACGATTGGGTATACCTATCTTATACTTGATGTTGAGATGGAATTGTTGCAGGTAGGTGGACCACTTATGATGGTGGTCATTCTGCAATTTCCCCTATGTCTGTATGAATTGAAAAGGCTTGTGATTAGTGTGTATGATCGTCTCTTTCCCCAGAATGTAATGTTTCCATTGACGACAGGATTGTACAATGGAATACATTTCCTTGTCATAGGTGGGGTATTTCTGGACAATATCAGAGAGTGTCTCACTATGGTATGCCACTGGATTCATGTGCTGAGTGAGAACTGTGCCCACAACATAGTCAAATGCATCAGTCTCAATCTCGAATGGTTGTTGCAGATAGGGTAAGGAGAGTACTGGAGTTGAGCACAAACGATGTTTTAGATCTTCGAATGCTTGTTGTTGCTCCTTCCCCCACACAAAATTGGCCCTACCACCTCCCTTGGTCACCTGGATGAGGGCCCATGCAATATGGGAGAATCCCAACATGAACCATCGGTAAAAATTGGCTAGTCCCAAGAAGCTCTGAAGTTCGGTCAGTGTGGTCAGGGCTGGCTAGTCACAGATGACTTGGATCTTAAATGGATCAACATGTACCCCATGCTCATCAACAATGTAGCCCAGGTGTTGGACCCTGTTCATTCCAAAATATCATTTTTCCAAGTTGGCATAAAGCTTGTACTGTCGCAGAGTGCTCAAAACTTGTTGAATATGCCGCATGTGCTTCTCCCACGTGTTGTTGAAGATGAGGATGTCATCCAACTATACTACCACAAAGGAGTTGGTGAAGAGTCTCAATACATCGTCCATCAACCTCATGAAAGTGGATGGTGCATTTGTTAAGCCAAAGGACATGACTATCCATTCGTAGAGACCTTATTTAGACTTGAAGGTTGTCTTCCAGACATCAATTGGTTCGATGGGAACCTGGTGGTAGCCAGACTTTAGGTCAATCTTGGTGAAGAACTTTCCCCCTTGAGTTGGTCAAGAAGGTCATCAATCCTAGAAATGGGGTAGCGGTTCCTGACCGTGATTTTGTTTAAGGCTTTGTAATCAATGCAGAGTCACCAAGTCACGTCCTTCTTCTACACCAGTACAATCGGGCTTCCGCAAGGGGAGGAGTTGGGTCTGATGTGCCCCTTTTGAAGAATCTCTTGGATATGATGGATGATTTCGTCATTCTCCATCAACGAGCTCCAATAGACTGGTCCATTAGGTAGAGGTGCACTGGGTGTCAGATCAATTGGATTCTTTACTTGGAAGTGTGTCGGTACCCATGTAGGTGAGACAAATATGTCTCTTTATTCTTCCACGATCCCATCCACTTGCTTTTGCTGCAAAGAGAGGCTTTGTGTAAAGGCCATGGATGTGGCGATGACCTTCTACTTACTGTGAGCATGGATCACAAAGAAGATGAACTTCTCGGTCTGTGAAATGACCTTATTACATTTCTTAGCAGAGATTAAAGAAATAGCAGTAGACGATGCCGCCTATGGGATCATGTATAATTGTCTACCCAAAGTAATAATAACACTGCGAGGTCTAGACTCATACACAACATGATGCTTCCACAAATATGGTTGTCCTAAAAGAACATCACAAACTTCAAGGGGAGAAATATCACACAGTACCTCATCTTTGAAAGGCTTGATGCCATAGGGAAGATGACATTGTTGGCTGACACGAAGATCTCTCCCTTGACAAAGCCAACCAATGGTGTAGGGATGCGAGTGTGGTGTCATTGGTAGGTTTAGCCGCTTGATGACCTCTACTGAAATCAGGTTCTTCTGACTACCATTTTGGACGATGAAATGAATCAGAGTCCCCTTGATCCACATCTGCGAGTGAAAGAGGCGCTCCCCTTCCTCTGGTTCTTCTAGTTCGCTTGGCCAGACTTTGGTGGTAGCGACCATGGAACTGTGTTCAACATCGATAATCTGCTTCTCTCCTTCAATATTTAACTTAGAATTAGAATCAACCTCTGAATCAGAAGCCTTTCAGCTCGACCACGAGGGACTTCTTGGAGCAACATTCATCAGTGTTGTGCCAAGGAATTTTATGGTACTCACACCATTTTCCCATGTCCTTCTTCATCTTATCATTGCCCTTCTTGTGTTGTGGCTTGGACAAATTATCCTGAGGGAAACCATCTCGACTTGGTCCCTTGTTTTGTGGGTTGAGGTTTCCTTTTCCTTGCTTCGACTGTGAGGGGTTCGCAGATCCAAAATCTTGTCCTTTTTGCTTAAATTTATGCTCGATCTTGACAACATATCTATAAGTCGTGCCTAATGAGGCAATGTCCAGGAAATCCATTTCTGTTTGAATGTATCTATGCAAATAACCGTAGTATTTGAGCACCAGATGATGCTCAGAATATTTGATACCCAATTTTGTGCGTAGGGTATGGAAAATATTGGTGAAGTCGGGTACTTTCTGGTCCCTTTCTTGACATAGGGTGGTCCATCTAGTGTATTGGTCCTCGTAGCTTCCAACAGGGTAGTATTTTTCTTTAATGGCATCCCAGAAGGAATCCCATGTAGGGGCCACCAAAAAAATTGTAGATTCCTCCACAACCTTTTGCTCAAAGTAAGTATCCCACCAGTATTTAACACGGGGAATGACCTTGAGGAGTGAAAAAGTGATATTTTCCCTATCGAAAAAATTGTGGACCGAAAAATATCCTTCGAGCAGATTTAACCATTTATCTACAACATCCGCATCTATCAGTCCTTCAAATAATGGAATATCAAAATTTACCTGTACCTTGAAGGGGGTTTCATGGCCACTTGATGAATATGCTTCTCCCGTGGGCAATCATCGAAGGATCTGCGTGAAGTTGTCCATCATTTCATTCCTTTTCCACGCGAGGGCTTCCTTGAGAAACATTTTAATAGGATCTCATGCTCCATCATATTTCTTTTCATCTCCCATGGTTTTTTGTCAGGCTTGGCGTGAACGATATGGTAATGGCTCGATTGGTTCGAGTCCCAACTTCTTGTACCCAAACCTTGTCAGGGACATGCACAAAGAAAAATGAATGAAGAGAAGACTGCTCTGATACCACTAATCCAGATTTAGGAGTGGAACGAACTGATTAACATACTGAATACAATAAACACAGAGATAGGAATAATAACATAAATATCCAGTGAATAATATCTTCTATTAAATAATGAAATAGGATAAAACTGTAAAACTGCAGAATTGAAACTTGTTCGAATGGTGGTAGCTATCTCTGAGAAGAGATGTGGTTGTTATGCACATTTGTCTGAGTGGAATGGATTACAATGAGGATCCATAGGCATTTTTTATATTACTCATGAATGCCAAAACCCTAGACATCCAAAAACCTAACCCTAGAAAGTGAAATGCAAAAAGTTACGTGGGCCCTATAGGTGAGTTGGTGATTTGGTACCGCAACTTCCTAGGGTCATAACTTTTGCATACAACCTATGTTTTAGGCGCGTGATAGACCATTGGAAAGGTATTTCATAGAACTACACATTTCATCGTTAGGCTCTGACTCTGTCTACAATATGACTGTGGCAAGGAAAAAAACAATGTTTAGGGGCCCAAAACAAACCTGGAAGTACCAATATGTGCCGACATGAAAACATACAAAATAATCCAGTTGGATTAGACGAGGGGCCAGTGAGGCTTCAAACATCCCCAGAAGTGTATAAATCACAATTATAAAGAAGTATGGAAAGAATTTCTGAATAAAAAACGGGCATGAGGAGCTAGTTGGAATAGGTTGGTGGCCACCAATATCCACATGGATCACTCATTTGTATACTTTTAGTAAGTTCATAGCTAAATTTGATTATTCTTTACTGTTGACACGTGTTGATGATACTAGTATATTATGGCACAATATATTTGACCATCTAAACTTCAAATACATGTAGAAACCATCCGAATAGGAAATGGTCACCGACTTTCCCAACATATATGTTTCCAAAGGATTTTGTCAAGGATGTGTTCTTGGAAAACATCCTCAGGAGAATTTTGAGAAAGGGAAGGCCTGGAGGGCCTCCTCTCCTTTGGAGCTCATCCACAGTGGTATGATGGGACCCTTTCCTCATCCATCCACAATAAAATAAATATGCGCGCTTACATTTATTGATGATTTCTCACGACATGCATGGGAGTATTTTCTCAGGCATAAGTCCAAGGTTTTTGAGCATCTCAAAAATTTCAAAGCACATGAAGAGACTCACTCCAGGAGAAAGATTAAAATCCTTCACACATATGATGGGGGGGGATATGTGAACCGAGATTTCCAACATATTTTTTCATAGTAAGGTATATAGTTGCAACACATAGTACCTTACACTCCAAAACATAACAGAGTAGTCGAGAGGAACAACAAATCCCTCAAGGAACTGTCCACTAGCATGTTGCATGCAATATATCTACCACCCAAGATTTGGGCTGAGGCACTTAACTATGCCAACCACATTCAGAACATATCTCCTCATAGATCTGTCAAGGACCTAACTCCCTTTGAGGCATGGAGCAACAATAAGCTGGAAGTCACCCACTTCTAAATATTTGGATCACGTGCATGGGCTCGCGTACACTTTTAAAAGAGGAAAGAATTAGATCCGCAGAGTACATGTTATGATCCAAGGGGGGCATATATTGTTGGAAGATTGGTTGTTGTCATTGATGTCAACCCTAGTCATGGGTTTTGGACCACAAGATTGATGGAGTTATTTGGACATGAAGGAAAATGCACATGCAGATACAACACCC
>JZKD02S1621279.1:152712-164832 GCA_000966675.3 Picea glauca | reverse complement strand
CACACGGGCTGCACTACTGACAGGTTGCGTACCTGTTGAAAGATTGATATCTGTTGAGGATTGTTGCCTCATCTCAGTTGTTGCTGAGAATGTAATTTGAGTCTTGCATATAGAGCTGGTGCTCTTGTAGAGTTGTACTCTATTCAGTTGTTGCTGATAAACCCCACGGATTGTAGTCCGTAGTAAAAAGAAAATTGTACATACATCTTGTGTTCTTTGTGTTCATTGTGATGATGACTTGTTGATGATGACTTGTTGATATATGTTGTTGATATGTGCCTACATCTAATTGGATATACATGATAGCAATGGGTAATGAATAAATGTTGAATGCTAATTGATGAGTTTTGTGCAAGAGGGAAGTTTTTGGAAAAAGAGCCCCACACTCATTCACCCCCCCTCTAAGTGTGGTAGGTGTGTCCAACAATAACACCATCCCAATGGAAACCATAAGCATAGAATATTATTCCAACATACCTTTGATTGGAGGCCACTTCCCCTTATGGGAGATAGGATTAGGATGGTTCACACCCTACAAACCTAAGAAAGTCGAAATACTTAAATATTTCATATTTAACAAGGATTCAGGTAAAATTATCCACCATATCACAAAGCGATTTCCCATTTCTGGAATTCCCCACTCTTAGTTACAATAGAGAATCCCATATTTGAATACATATAATAAAATCAATTGTCCATAGATTTAGAGGGTGTAGCATTCACGCAAGTCTCAAAATAGGATCTCAAGAACATGGTCCCAGAGCTAGAAGACTACAAAGATAAAATCAAGAGTCCATAGGAGGAAGTGAGATTCTACAAAGGTGATAGAACCAATATCACTAAATTTAAAATATGTTCTAGTAAGGTGAGGAGTAATTCCAAGAGATATCTAAGAAGCTATATATTGATTTGTAGTAATTTCAAAACATAGATGCTCAAACAATCTCACTACTAGAAAAAGACAAAAAGAAATACATAAATCATGGGAGTGAGACTAGCCATGGATGAAATGAATAAATGCACAGAAGAGAATCATGATGCTCCTTCAAATTACCCAAGGATGTCCAGAAGAGA
Organism: Picea glauca; assembly: GCA_000966675.3. Taxonomy (NCBI): domain Eukaryota; kingdom Viridiplantae; phylum Streptophyta; class Pinopsida; order Pinales; family Pinaceae; genus Picea; species Picea glauca. The sequence continues at coordinate 163,758 of JZKD02S1621279.1, read as the reverse complement.
ACATAAAATAAACTATGCAACTCTCACAAAATGTCAACGAATTGGGGGGGAACTAGAAATGGATTCGAAAAATTCCCTCAATGCCTGCACTGAGCTACACATGATAACCACTAGAATCATAGCTAGGTGTGACTTGCCAAGAATTTCATATCTAGGAAGGCCAAGGCCAAATGATTGAATTCGAATCAAGATATATGCAACCATACAGTCCAAAGAACTTATTATTGGGATCCCTCAAAGAATGTCCAATTCCATAATGAGGGAACATTTGGTGGTGCCTTCAAAGGACCAAAAATTAATAATATATTTCTTGATCATATTGAAAAATGATATGAAGACTTTGTCCCTAGAATAAATAGTCTATAAAATCACTCTAGAAAGTTTGTTGTTCGCCAAGGTGATATTGATTTCCACTTATCATGAAGTGTGGGAAATGTACATTAGGGACAAAGGTGAGGGACATTCATAAAATTAATAAAAAAACAAAATAGGAAATTCCAAGAGTTTAAATGGTTAATGGAAGTCAAGAAGTCCTAAGAAACATATAAAAACACAACTATATATGATAAAGAGCACCCACGTTAAAGAGGCTCTTACTTTTTTATAATTTTTTTGGAACTACTTCTAGAAAACTTAATAGCAAGATTCCATCAAGGCCATTTTGGAGTAAAAGGAAACTTGGTGTTTGTGATGCATTTGTTGTGAAATGTTTCCAACTTATTAGTGCTCAATATTGATGTTGCAAGGTTATATTGTTCACTTTATAGACTTCTCTTATGTGAATGATGTTCCTTTACAGTGTATTTCTTTTCCAATATTATTGTTCTAAGATGATGAATATATAGTATTAAATAAATTATTGCTTCATACTAATATGTTCATATAATTTGTTTATATATTATTAGTGATTGTTTATCTTGGGAAGCTAATTATTTTAGAGTGTATGCAAGAGCTAATGACTTTATTGAATTTATTGTGACTTTATTGAATTGTGTTAGAATATAATTGATTAATGCATTTAGATTTAGTTTATATTACGTCCTTTACATCTTTGCATATCATAACCCCTCATACCCATTTGTATTAATAATGGAAATTGGGCTAGAATATGGATGGGACTCATATCCCAAACAATGTGAAGTCTAAATGGGATTTCATACCAGGGAGTACTACTATCTATTGAATGGAATTTTCCCCATGTCAACAAGACTTTGGGATTAGCATAACATCCAGAAAATTTAGTGTCAAGAATAAATTTATTCATTTGATCATACCAATATCGATGAGTTTACTTAATACCATATAGAGATTTATGAAGGTAGAAAACAAGGTTGGATTCATTTTGAACATAGCCAAAAGGTTATTCTAGGTAAAAAATTTCTTGCAAATCCACATGCAAGAAGGTGGATTTAGCATTCATTTGATGGACATCCCATTTATGTGAGGCGATAAGGGCTAGAACAATGGGGATGGGTTTTTTTTTGGCTATGGAGGAAAAGGTTTCATTATAGTCAATCCCTTCAACTTGAGAAAATCCTTTAGCAACTAATCGAACCTTATGTCTTTCCACAATTTCCTCTGGGGAATACTTATTTCTATACACCCATTTATATTTGTCAATTTTCTTCCTTTCAGAAGAGGTATAAGATCCCAAGTATCATTCACAATTAAGGAATAATATTATCCATTAATTTCTATAGCCTAATCTATATGGAAAAAATCTTCTGCAAATTGTTTTGGATCACAAGTCTTTGAAACTTGAACTAAGAGAGAGGAGGCTTATCAGTCAAAGATGGCACAAATTCCTAATTAGGCTCATAGGCCAAGAGACATTCATAAAACTTAACATCTCTCCTAATATAATTTCATTGGAATTAGGTTGAATAAGTCTATAACTTTTTACATCTTTACAATATCCAAAAAAAAGACACTTCTCACTTTTAGGCTATAATTTTTTTCCTTTCTCATAAGGAATGTGAGCCCATGATTTACTACCAAACACACAAAAGTGGATTACATTTGGTTTAATTTCACTCCAATGTTCTTCTAGTGTTATATTTTTTAAATTCTTTGTGGGAGTGCATTGACTATGTACTTGGCACAATTAATGGCTTACACCCAAAAATGAAGACATAATCCTTTGGATTTGATCATACAATTTGTCATTTCCTTTAATATGTGATTCTTTCTCTCAACAACACCATGTTGTTGTGGTGTATATGGAACAATATGTTTCATCTAAATGCCTAGTGCAGTGCAGTAAGTTGTGAATTATTGTTAACATACTTACTTCCATTATATTTTCTTAACTTTTGCAGTGGATGTCTATTTTATTTTTCTACAAGGGCCTTGTTGTCCAAAAATATGTGAAAAAATTCACTCTTAATTTTTAAGAAATAAACCCAAGTGCATCTGGATAAGTTATGAATTAAATTTAAGAAGTATTTGAATGCACAGAAAGAAGGAGGAGGAAGTAGACCACACAAATCACCATGAACAAGTTGCAAGGGGAATGATGTGTGCCAACTTCCAAGAGACATGTTTGTCAAAACTATACCAATGATGTTTTCCAAGAACAAAGTAGACGCAAACACTATCTTTGCAAGAAATGAGAGGAAGACCAATCACCATATTTTGATTACATAGTTGCTACAATGAGAAATAGTTTAGATGACCAAATCACTCATGCTAAAGTTTTATTAATTCATCACTATGAACAATAAAAATTGATGGAAAAGATGATGACTAAAGTTGTAAAATTTGTATAACCTGGTAATATCATCAACAAGTCTAGTTGTTACAATATCCTCAGGACCTTTTAAATACTTAATTATAACTTAGCGATGTGAAACTCTATTGTTTTACCTTCACGTAAATGAGTGCTTTGATATACTTATAAAAGATTGTAGGAGAGACTTGGAACATATAACACATCATTAAAATGAACATCATCTCGATGAACTATTCTAAACCCTACAAAACTAAGAGATCTATTATTACCAACAAATATTTGTTTGGTGTTACATTTATTAAGAGCGTAAAAATGGATTTATCCATAGTCATATGATAAGATTATCTGTAATCAATAAGAAACTCATTAGAAGAAGAAGTAGATGTTGCATTGAAGAAAAAACTAGAAACAAAAAGTGCATGTCCATGAGAAGAAGAGTAGGAAGAAGAAAAATCAAGATTCATGTTGTGCTTCTTCATTATTTCTTCTAAGGCCTCCATATTCTTCAAACATTTAGATTCTAGATGAGCATTTCACCCCCAAAAATTGCTATGTCTCTCAATCTTCTTACTTTTTTATTTTGTTACTTTGTCATCATGTTGAGAGGTTTTGAGACCCTTGTTTTCTTTATTGTCATGAGTATGTTTCTTCTTCAGAGCTTGGATTCATCCTTTTATTGGGCCACTAAGGCTTTGTTATATGTACCTACAGTGCTACTCACTCTAAGATGCAAGAGCTAAGTTATGTTTCTCTCTAATCAAAGGATCACAAAAATATTCAAGAGAGGGTGGTGTGTAAGAAGTCCCTAGATCTTCTCTTATGGAGTGAAAAGTAGATACAAAAACAAAATATGCACTATCAATCTTAGCAAGAATAACATATATCAATTGGTCATCCTTATTTTCTATCTTACAATATTCAAATAAAATTATGAGTGTTTTGAACTTAGATAGATAATATTCAATGAAGGGTAAATGATTTGGATTTAAAGAATTCAATTGGTTTTTAAATTAGTGGGTTCAAATCTCATTGTGTTTACCAAATATAGTTTCCAATTTTTTCCAAGCCTCATCTGGTTCGTCAACTATTTGAAGGTGATATTGTAAATCACTAGAGATGGACATTCTAATTAATCCACTTGCTTCATAATTTTTATAATCTCATTTGGATTTCTTTTAGACATCAATGGGGAAAGTTTATTTTCCCAAGGTAATATGGTAAAGTCCTTTACTTTGTAGTACATCCTCCATACAAGATTTCCATGAAAAGTAGTTTGAACTAGTAAGAAAAATATCACTTAGACTAGCCATATTAAAATATGCATGCAATATGGATTCAAAAGTAGTAACTGACTATTTAGATGGAAAACTCTAAAAAAAATAGGCAATTAAAAAATAATAGCACTGAAAATGGAGTATGGATGTCAAAGTTATGCCATTTTTAAGAAAAACGTAAATGGTAACCAAAATGTCATGTGGTAGGTAGAGGTTGGCCCACATGGTGATAAGTACACAATGAAGTTTTTGAGTAAAAAATAGAATCCATTCATTCTTTAACTTTACATATAAGCTCACTTTTACAAATAAGTTACATTTACATGAAGTGACCCACTTTTGTAAAATAAGTGAGAATCATTTTTACAATGAAATTATTTTATAAATTAAAGTTGCATGGAAAAAGTAATTATAACTTGAAGCTGTAATAACTTTACAATAATTATAACTTTACAATAAAAATATGTAATAACTTGAAGCTGCATGATTTTTTCAAAACTAACTCAATGACAAGAAATAAAACTCAAGACTTCTTATTTAATAAAGTATTTTTTTATGAAGTGAACTAATGCAAAATATATAGCAAATGTTACAAAGGATGAGGAAGATTTTTTCCTTTCTTTATTTCTTTCTTTTTAAAATATTTTTCTCGAAGTGTGTGTTTACTCCAAAAACCTTTGTTTTTGTCCAAAAAATATTTAACACAATTGCACACAAAAACAAATGAAATTTCGAAAAAAAAAAAACTAATCCAAAACTTTCCAAAATTGGGGTTAGATCTTGATTATCCTACCTAAAAAATGTAAGTTTTCTCTCTGTTTCTAATTTGTTGAGATCACATAAAATGTGGAGCAAAGAACATACAAAAAAAATAAAAAATCGCTATGTTTCAAATTTGTTGAGATCACACAAGGCACACAACAAAGAGCATACATAAAATGGAAAGGGTAGAAAATAAAAAATATAAATAGAAAAAACAAAATATTAACACAACGTATAATAAAAAAAATAAAAACCGTATTGAAACTTTATGCCTTGGGATCTAACAAAAATGGTCCTATCTTGGGCCAAAGAAAACCTTTTCGGTTGAAACGAAAAGTGTTTCCAACTCAAAGTAGTGCTTGAAATACAATGGAATAGCCCTTTCAGCCCAAAAATGCACATAAATAGTAGACACCATATATATTTTGTTACATGCATCAACACATGTCAAGATCTCAATTAACAATAAGAGTGGGTCTTCATACAAGCTCTGATACCATGCTCGAAAAATAGGGTATTCCCACACATACCAAACACCTTAAGGAACCACTCACAAAAATAGATAAAAGATCAATACACTAGTGTCTTACATGATTAAAACCCTCAAAGAGGCAAACATTCCATGACCCCAGTTGATGTGGTCACTTGAGTCAATATAATAATGTAAAAGGAAAAACAATTACATATGCGTTTCTCACAATCGATCATCAACAAATGATCATATATTCTCTTTAAATAGAGATCATATGGAGCAATCAGGTGTTAAACCACTGATCAATATAGCCATCAGTATCGAGGAAAATATGGATAGTCGGATCACTTTATGTCTAGAACATATCATGAACTTCAAATAACATAACTACAAATGCATATTAAGGAAACACACTTTACCTAAAGACAAATTATACCAAGTGAATATTAACTAACTCCCAAGTGTCTAAATATCATAACAAAATTCAATCACATAACTAGATTGTAGCATTGAAATGAAAAATTAAACATACAAAAGAAAACAAAACTAAAAAAATAAAAACATAATTAAATGCTTTTGTTATTCTCAATTGTTTTAAACATTTTTAATACATGGAAATCCAATCTTTTTATCTTCTTCATTCTATGTTTAAATACATAAAATGTCAACTTATCAAATTTGACAATATCATTAAAAATCAACTTTGTCACATTCAATTCCACCAATAATAAAAAAATTGATCATCCATGACTTTGTCATAGATAATTATACAATCATTGAAATCATAAATGATTATACAATCATTAAAGCTTTAACATAGTATTTTTTTCATTTCAATGGAATATCTCAAAGTAACCCATATATTTGATAAAGGCATATTTTATCTCTATCTTAAGCTTTCATCATTAAATCAATAACCTTCTCATTTCTTCTTAGAATTGAGATCATTCCTTGATTCTTGAGCCATCTTTATTGTGTGCCATAAACCCTATAATTTCTAGTAGTACAGTGCTGCAAATTCTGGATGACTCCATAATCTTCATTAATTGTCTATCCCCCTTCTATGTGCTTTCCCAAACATCCTTCAAAACAAGCAAGGAGCACAATACATCAACTTATATTTTTATTAAAATTGTCACTTTTGGACACATGATATGTTGTGATTGGTCCTGTTGTGATGGAGACCATTTCCACCATATTCTTTATCTTCATGTCATGGCCTTTAGCTAATGTGGTGTGCATACATGTGGTTGCACCTTATTTGTATGGTCTTGAAAGGGGATTTGAAAAGTCACCTTGAGATGTTAAGGTACTTGCTACTCCCTTTTTAGGTCTCGATTTGGCAATACATTTTCTTTGAAAGGGTGTGAAAATTCCATGACCCTAAGATGTTAAGGAGTGCATATATTTTCCATAGATAGGTTGTGGGCCATCGATATCAATGACACCAAATTAATAGTTAGGAACCTACATGAAATCACGTGCATATCTTTCTTATTAGTCCCTGTTGAAGGCGCATAGGGACTATAGTGATCGATAATTTGTTGACTTCATATTAATATGTCCTTTGACTATAAATTTTTGCATCATCTGTATTGTTCGTACTATAGAAGTAAAAACATTNGTTTTATTAATTCATCACTATGAACAATAAAAATTGATGGAAAAGATGATGACTAAAGTTGTAAAATTTGTATAACCTGGTAATATCATCAACAAGTCTAGTTGTTACAATATCCTCAGGACCTTTTAAATACTTAATTATAACTTAGCGATGTGAAACTCTATTGTTTTACCTTCACGTAAATGAGTGCTTTGATATACTTATAAAAGATTGTAGGAGAGACTTGGAACATATAACACATCATTAAAATGAACATCATCTCGATGAACTATTCTAAACCCTACAAAACTAAGAGATCTATTATTACCAACAAATATTTGTTTGGTGTTACATTTATTAAGAGCGTAAAAATGGATTTATCCATAGTCATATGATAAGATTATCTGTAATCAATAAGAAACTCATTAGAAGAAGAAGTAGATGTTGCATTGAAGAAAAAACTAGAAACAAAAAGTGCATGTCCATGAGAAGAAGAGTAGGAAGAAGAAAAATCAAGATTCATGTTGTGCTTCTTCATTATTTCTTCTAAGGCCTCCATATTCTTCAAACATTTAGATTCTAGATGAGCATTTCACCCCCAAAAATTGCTATGTCTCTCAATCTTCTTACTTTTTTATTTTGTTACTTTGTCATCATGTTGAGAGGTTTTGAGACCCTTGTTTTCTTTATTGTCATGAGTATGTTTCTTCTTCAGAGCTTGGATTCATCCTTTTATTGGGCCACTAAGGCTTTGTTATATGTACCTACAGTGCTACTCACTCTAAGATGCAAGAGCTAAGTTATGTTTCTCTCTAATCAAAGGATCACAAAAATATTCAAGAGAGGGTGGTGTGTAAGAAGTCCCTAGATCTTCTCTTATGGAGTGAAAAGTAGATACAAAAACAAAATATGCACTATCAATCTTAGCAAGAATAACATATATCAATTGGTCATCCTTATTTTCTATCTTACAATATTCAAATAAAATTATGAGTGTTTTGAACTTAGATAGATAATATTCAATGAAGGGTAAATGATTTGGATTTAAAGAATTCAATTGGTTTTTAAATTAGTGGGTTCAAATCTCATTGTGTTTACCAAATATAGTTTCCAATTTTTTCCAAGCCTCATCTGGTTCGTCAACTATTTGAAGGTGATATTGTAAATCACTAGAGATGGACATTCTAATTAATCCACTTGCTTCATAATTTTTATAATCTCATTTGGATTTCTTTTAGACATCAATGGGGAAAGTTTATTTTCCCAAGGTAATATGGTAAAGTCCTTTACTTTGTAGTACATCCTCCATACAAGATTTCCATGAAAAGTAGTTTGAACTAGTAAGAAAAATATCACTTAGACTAGCCATATTAAAATATGCATGCAATATGGATTCAAAAGTAGTAACTGACTATTTAGATGGAAAACTCTAAAAAAAATAGGCAATTAAAAAATAATAGCACTGAAAATGGAGTATGGATGTCAAAGTTATGCCATTTTTAAGAAAAACGTAAATGGTAACCAAAATGTCATGTGGTAGGTAGAGGTTGGCCCACATGGTGATAAGTACACAATGAAGTTTTTGAGTAAAAAATAGAATCCATTCATTCTTTAACTTTACATTTAAGCTCACTTTTACAAATAAGTTACATTTACATGAAGTGACCCATTTTTGTAAAATAATTGAGAATCATTTTTACAATGAAATTATTTTATAAATTAAAGTTGCATGGAAAAAGTAAATATAAAAATAGAATATTAAAGATAATTTATAGCGATTCACTTTTATAATTTAAGTTAAATACACTTTACAATAAAAATATGTAATAACTTGAAGCTGCATGATTTTTTCAAAACTAACTCAATGACAAGAAATAGAACTCAAGACTTCTTATTTAATAAAGTAATTTTTTATGAAGTGAACTAGTGCAAAATATATAGCAAATGTTACAAAGGATGAGGAAGATTTTTTCCTTTCTTTTTAAACTATTTTTCTCGAGGTGTGTGTTTATTCCAAAAACCTTTGTTTTTGTCAAAAAAATATTTAACACAACTGCACACAAAAACAAATGAAATTTCAAAAAAAAAAAAACTAATCCAAAACTTTCCAAAATTGGGGTTAGATCTCGATTATCCTACCCGAAAAATATAAGTTTTCTCTCTGTTTCTAACTTGTTGAGATCACATAAAATGTGGAGCAAAGAACATACAAAAAAAATAAAAAATCGCTATGTTTCAAATTTGTTGAGATCACACAAGGCACACAACAAAGAGCATACATAAACTGGAAAGGGTAGAAAATAAAAAATATAAATAGAAAAAACAAAATATTAACACAACGTATAATAAAAAAAATTAAAAACCGTATTGAAACTTTATGCCTCGGGATCTAACAAAAATGGTCCTATCTTGGGCCAAAGAAAACCTTTTCGGTTGAAACAAAAAGTGATTCCAACTCAAAGTAGTGCTTCAAATACAATGGAATAGCCATTTCAGCCCACACATGCACATAAATAGTAGAGACCATATATATTTTGTTACATGCATCGACACATGTCAAGATCTCAATTAACAATAAGAATGGGTCTTCATACAAGCTCTGATACCATGCTCGAAAAATAGGGTATTCCCACACATACCAAACACCTTAAGGAACCACTCAAAAAAATAGATAAAAGATCAATACACTAGTGTCTTACATGATTAAAACCCTCAAAGAGGCAAACATTCCATGACCCCAGTTGATGTGGTCACTTGAGTCAATATATTAATGTAAAAGGAAAAACAATTACATATGTGTTTCTCACAATCGATCATCAACAAATGATCATATATTCTCTTTAAATAGAGATCATATGGAGCAATCGGGTGTTAAACCACTGATCAATATAGCCATCAGTATCGAGGAAAATATGGACAGTCAGATCACTTTATGTCTAGAACATATCATGACCTTCAAATTACATAACTACAAATGCATATTAAGGAAACACACTTTACCTAAAGACAAATTATACCAAGTGAATATTAACTAACTCCCAAGTGTCTGAATATCATAACAAAATTCAATCACATAACTAGATTGTAGCATTGAAATGAAAAATTAAACATACAAAAAAAACAAAAATAAAAAAATAAAAACATAATTAAATGCTTTTGTTATTCTCAATTGTTTTAAACATTTTTAATACATGGAAATCCAATCTTTTTATCTTCTTCATTCTATGTTTAAATACAAAAAATGTCAACTTATCAAATTTGACAATATCAATAAAAATCAACTTTGTCACATTCAATTCAACCAATAATAAAAAATTGATCATCCATGACTTTGTCATAGATAATTATACAATCATTAAAATCATAAATGATTATACAATCATTAAAGCTTTAACATAGTATTTTTTTCATTTCAATGGAATATCTCAAAGTAACCCATATATTTGATAAAGGAATATTTTATCTCTATCTTAAGCTTTCATCATTAAATCAACAACCTTCTCATTTCTTCTTAGAATTGAGATCATTCCTTGATTCTTGAGCCATCTTTATTTTGTGCCATAAACCCTATAATTTCTAGTAGTGCAGTGCTGCAAATTCTGGATGACTCCATAATCTTCATTAATTGTCTATCCCCCTTCTATGTGCTTTCCCAAACATCCTTCAAAACAATCAAGGAGCACACAATACATCAACTTATATTTTTATTAAAATTGTCACTTTTGGACACATGATATGTTGTGATTGGTCCTGTTGTGATGGAGACCACTTCCACCATATTCTTTATCTTCATGTCATGGCCTTTAGCTAATGTGGTGTGCATACATGTGGTTGCACCTTATTTGTATGGTCTTGAAAGGGGATTTGAAAAGCCACCTTGAGATGTTAAGGTACTTGCTACTCCCTTTTTAGGTCTCGATTTGGCAATACATTTTCTTTGAAAGGGTGTGAAAATTCCATGACCCTAAGATGTTAAGGAGTGCATATATTTTCCATAGATAGGTTGTGGGCCATCGATATCAATGACACCAAATTAATAGTTAGGAACCTACATGAAATCACGTGCATATCTTTCTTATTAGTCCCTGTTGAAGGCGCATAGGGACTATAGTGATCGATAATTTGTTGACTTCATATTAATATGTCCTTTGACTATAAATTTTTGCATCATCTGTATTGTTCGTACTATAGAAGTAAAAACATT
>JZKD02S1621279.1:140847-152650 GCA_000966675.3 Picea glauca | reverse complement strand
TCTCATTGGATAATATATTCTAGGTCTTATTGCCAACTTTGTTGTTCCCAATGCTGTAAATGTGTAGATATCCAAAGTTTTGAGCTTAGACGCTCCTTTTTAATTTTTATTACATTTTTACTAAAATGTTTACAAACTGAAAGTTCTAAGCATGGACGTTGTTTTTTAATGTTTTTTTTATTATTGGTCCCTGTTGAATGCATAAAGGGACTATAGTGATCGCATATTAATATGTCCTTTTACTATTATTATTATTATTATTATTATTAGTCCTTTGTATTTGTATTGAAATGTTTGTATACCGAAGGTTTAGATCATTGACACTTTTTTTGAGGTGCTTGAATAGGCCTGACAACTTGAATGTTTACATAGCGCGAGGTCCTGAAACATGCCTGACAACTTAAATGTTTGCATACCACGAGGCCCTTAGACAACCCGACAGCCTTAAATGTTTACCTCAATAGGCTTCTTAGAGTACATTTTCCATGAAATTTTCCATACAATGTTGCAGTGAATTTGGACAATAATGTTGTTCACTTCCAGTTGAATAGGCATTGTATGTTCCATACTTCTTCTAGGCTTGGAATGCAATTTTGTCATCGTTGAAGCTACATACATTGTTTACTAGTTTGGTGGGTGATTCTTCTTTGTTGGTTCATCGATTGCTGCTTGTTGTTGTTTGGTTCAACTTTGCAAGGTTGGGGAGCTGCGCTTGTGGTTGGACCTGTTGGTGCTTATTGCTTTCTTTTGTTTACTTCAACTTTGCAGGGTTGGGTTCCTACATTCGCATTTGGATCTATTTTTTTTTTACTTTGTGGTGTCCAGGTGCTGCACCCACAATTCGACCTGCGCTTTTGTTGTTCATCATTTCAGAGTAATTTTCGATGCCATAATTTCATTTTCTATTCCATATTTGATGTTCAGTGTTTGAAATTTGCAAGTAAGAATGTTTTCCTATTTCTACTGACATGCTCGTCATATGTTTCCGGTTCCTTCTGTGCTTTGGTTGTAGTTTGGTAATCATTGGAGATACATATATTGTTTACTAGTTTGTTGGTTGTTGCTTGTTCGTTGGTTCGTTGGTTCGTCGGTTGGTGCTTGTTGTTGTTTGGATCAAGTTTACAAGTTTGGGGCCCTGGGGCTGCAGTTGGGCTTGTTTGTGCTTTCCCGCTAGTTTGGTGCTTGCTGTTTTATTTTGTTTACTTTGACTTTATAGGGTTGGGGTCTTGCACCGACAGTTGGAGCTGTATTTTTTTTATTTTTTTGGTGCTTTGCGGTGTTCAGGTCCTGCACCTGTGAGTGGACCTGCAGTTGTGTTTTTTGTTGTGTCTGGAAAAGTCGAGATCTGGTGCCTGTTCCATGCTTTCCTGTTCTACTGTAAAATTTTGTTGATACTTCAGTGTTGTCATGATACAAAATAGTGGCATAAGAAATAATTGGACAACTACATGTGCAATTACAATATCCATTGTCTTTTTGTTAAAATAAAACATGTGAAAAACACACTTATTAACCATGTATGGTGAAATGTGCCCATATCAGAATACAACTTCATTATCCTTTACATAGACTAGTGTGACCACGATACAATTTGTCTTGTACTTGAGATATGATATGTACACCAAAGATACTGCAAAATTATATTTCCATGTCTGGAAGCATATATGGATACTTTTCCACAGAAAACCAAAATCATTTAGCTATGGCCATGCAATTTCATAATATTTTGTGGCTTGTAATATATTTTGGGCAGGGAAAAAATTTATATATTTACAACCATGGATGGAGAAAAGAAAAGGTTCATGTTTCTAACTATCTTTTATTCTATTCGTTGATTCTCATTTACTGTATGTACATATTACTTGTTCTCCACTGCAAACTAGCTTCCATTCATGTTCATTGTATTTTGTGCATTCCCACATTCAAACAAACATAATAGCTGGAGAAAACAAAGGAGTCTTAACTGTAGCAGTGGCTGAGGAGATAGAAAGGTACATACTTGTATTGTTATTTCATATTCCATTGTTTTGTATTTCATTTATTATCTGTATATGTGTTCACCTAGTTTATTGTATGTAGATATTGTGTACCTTCCTACATAATAACTTATCTTCATGTCCTTTGTATTTCCCGTGCTGCTACATTGAAAAAATTCAAACTCTGTTTAATTTTTTTTTACATGTCTTCCTGCATACTAACTTCCTTCATGTCCATTTTATTTTTCCTACATTGCTACATTTAAACAAACATAGTGGCTAAAGAGGACGATGGAATCTTTGGCGCGAATGTAGCAGATGAGTTACAGAGGTGCATACCTGTACTATTATTTCATATTCCAGTGTTTAGTATTTCATTTATTGTCTGTGTATTTGTTATACTTGTTCTACTACTTTGCACCTTTTTTTGTTGTATGTATATACTACGTATCTTTCTGCTTATTCTCATGTGAATTGTATTCTTTTTGCTACTACATTGAAATAAATAGAACTGCATTTTTTATTTTACATGTCTTTCTGCATACTAACTTGCCTTCATGTCCATTGTATGTTCGACGTTGCTACCTTGAAAGAAACAGATTGGTTGGATAGGAAGATGAATTCTTATATGCGACAACAGAGGGGTCTGTGGTATAATCTTAGAAAAGGTATACCAACTATGCTAGTAAATTAAACATACAAAACGGGTGGGGGCATATAATATTGGAGTAGAAAATGATGATTTGGAAACAATGGGACTTTCTTCCCTCCCCATTTATAATTTTTCCATTTTCTATTATCCCTTTTTCTTTCTGATTTCTTTTCTTAGTCGTCTTTCCAAAAATGCCTTGGTGCATGGGTTGGCGGACTCACGAGTTCACATTTATAGTCATGCTTCTACCTTATTCCATACTTACCCACTTAGTCTATTGCGGGTGTCAGGTTGGCGGGTTAAATATTGCACCTCTAGCTTCAGAGTTTCCACGATATATAGATTGGCCTTCGTACCCCACCATCATGCCCTATTTACTGTTACACATTTTTTCAGTCAAAAAATCCGAGGCATACAATTTGACCCTCGAGTCCTCATGTTTCCTGAGTATGCCTTGACACCCTATTTCGTATTCCATCTCCTTCGACCCTGCATGTGACATTAAGAACAATTATGGACAATATACAATGCATATGCTTGTTTAGTCGTTCTGATGTTCATCTACACATTCTTGCATTAGAAAAAGTTGGACTAGTGACATGGCCATGAGCAGTCAATCATCCTAAACATCAGTAGACCGACAAGGCCAAAGGTAAAGATGCATACATTTTTTTCCTCATATGTTTACCAAACAAATATCCTCAACTATTTATTCATCTATGGCATGTTGAATATGTCGATGTCATCTGCAACACATACTTTGCAGTTCACAAGAAGTATCAACAAGTGCAAGCGAGACGCCGAACATAGCGTAGGTTCCGTAGACTAAGAGGTCTGGTTGAAAAACTCTACCTCCATAGTTCATCCAAGTTGTGTGTCTACTTGTACATTTATTCCAAGAAAAAAAGAAAACAAAAAAATAATGCACACTACCAGTCACATTACTTTTCCTGTTCAAAAAATGTCACAAGGTCTAAAATTGTAATACCCAAAATACTATCAATAGAGGGCTTGAACAACCGCCAAACTGGACAAGTGTTCATCGGGGACATAATGGTCGTCTATAGCACCTACTTGGACAAGGAAAACAAAACAAGATACATTATGCGTGCTGACATGACAGACAAGGAGGCCCTGATGACAGTCACATTGACTATTCCTACACAACTTGTCCAGAAACATGCATAAAACATATTTCCAGGTAATGGAAGATCCATTACAAATTTTAATATATTGCCCAAAGCAGTATATGACCGTGGTGATTGTGATCAGATTATATCGCTCAACGAAACAAGCATTGTGGAAAAAAATCCCACTATTTGTTCAGAATATCGTTTCGTTCCGGACAAAACTATCAGCCAACTTGCACAAAGCAATGACATTTACCTAATTAGAACCATTGGCGCAACTATCACACTCGTGAGAAAACTTGGCTCACAACACATTCTCCATATAAAATATGGAGAGTCAGACAATGACAAGGCAATGGTACCATTATCCATATCTAGTTTTGTCCTTTACTTTCACATGTCCATGTATCTCGGTTAAGTTACACAAATATTGCATTGTTCCATGTTGCAGCTGCAATTGTTCGACACCTATTCAAATTTGTTTTTGTCAATGGAACAACAATTGCATAAAGGGAAATTTCCACTTATGCTCTTCAAAAATATAACCAAGCAACATTTGTAAAAGAATTGCGAGCAAACATAGTACAGGATCTCAAGAAACTAACTAGCTCTACAACTGTTGTGTGTATACATATAAAGATTCATCCTCACTTTGCTCATACAAATTGCCTTCACCAAATTTCTGCAGTTTTCTTTTTTTTGTGTAGTTGTATATTATATTGTTCAATATATTAACTGCTATGCTCACGTTTCCAGGTTGAAGGTGTTTTGGTTGTAGTGAATGCGTACTCAACCCCCTTTGAGCTTGTATGTGCGAAATGCAACTCTCATGCTTCTGTTTCTGCTTTCATAAGTGATGATACAATTGATTGTTTGCGATGGAGTAAAAAATGTCCATACATATTTAGACATTGCCTCAATGCTGCCATCCAAACCGTGGGCAACACAATCGTACATTGTACAATTAGACATCCTCTATTACAAGATGTGATTTCTAGGTTAGCAGAATTGTCATATGAAGCATACCTACAGAAAAAGGAAAACCTTGTCTACATGCTACGCGACTTTCAGATACATAGCAAATTTACCTTAAATGAGGACAATGCAATATTGCATATCGGCTGAAAAAAAATTAAAAAATCATATCAAGCTTTGGCAGGAAACAAAAATATCTCATGTGTGTCTGTAATTTTTCTTCAACACCCAGATGAATGTTYGTCGGACTYGAGTTCTTCGGAKTTTACATCTATAGCTGTAAAATTCTCTTTCCAAAKAYTTTRTCTCTTCTTGTGCACCTRAAACAACAAGGAGAATCTAACTACAAATGYAATCRMTGTTGTTATTTTGATRTTTTTTTGCATCTCCCAGTAAKAATTTTKCATATTTGTTGGGGTGTGMAAATTAAAAAAAAAATGGTAGTTGGATGTGGCTTTGTTGGAGGAGTCTGCAYGTTTTTGGGTGCCCAAATTGGACAATTGTTTTCCAACTATATAGCCATGGCAAGATTTCTGCATTTTTTTTGGGTACCCGAATAAAAAAAAAAAATTGGTCTCSAACTATRCATTTATGGTATGGTATCTACATTTTCTYRATKCCCTAATTGAAAAAAAAGGACTCARCATGGATTRAAACATGAGCTTGATATTTTCAGAACTTGGTATAGAGATTGGGGAGTTCAGGCATTRGAATTCATACAGGCAGGTGYGGTTGTTRGTGATGTACAYGTGCATAAGATTGTTCASTCCAAAAATGGGAAGCATAAGMGMAAACCCCATAAARAGTATCCAACTRTAAATAACTYAGGCCCATCCTTTGAACYGTCAAAATAGATTKCTCCTCTGAGMAGAACCATCARGCATTTCCAATAATATTGGAAATTTGGCATTGTTAAAACTGGTAGTGATAGACCATGGCACTATTAGAAGAAAATTTCCATAGTGATCTTGCTTAATGGTAAAATAGTAATCAACAAATTTATTGTTCCTCATTTTGAGGTCTGGTTATAGCTAGCGTACAATGGTGAAGCTCCGCTGGTTTTTTGTTGTCTTGTGTTTGGCAGAATTTTGTTCGTATCCCATGGCCCCGGTTATTTTCTCGTGGGAACATATACCAGATGCAAGAGAAAACCAATGCCATGATGTGTTTTACTTATATATCAAATTGTTTGATGCAAAGGTCGATGCGTACTTCTCTATGGAACCTCGTGGGATCTTGCTTGACGCCTTATGTGTTCATGTGTTGCCTTTTGCCTCAACTTTCAATACATTTGGTGTTTACTTGGTTCTTGGTTGTATGCTTCATTCTGGAAAATTAATAATACATTCAGGATCTTCACATTTTTTCTACGATCTTAAAGACTATATAGGACATGGTTTTCTGTTTAATATAAGCTCTGTGTTGCAAATGTAGTATGTGGCTCGTTTTAGCACTTTTCCTTGATCGACGAACTTAGCAAAATTAATCTCTTGGAATAATTTGAAACAAAATAATATATACTATGTGAAGTCCAATGGAACTATCATATCAATCAGAGGACATTAAAATTCAAATTCATTGTTGTTATACTTGCGGTGAAGATGACAGTACAATAACTTTACTTAAACATCCCAAAATTGATTTTCTTGTAGCATTTTGACACTTCTCTTATACAAACAGATCCTGGAAACTATAAGCATGGTTAGATGTATCTATTCTTTGATTGAAGAACTTGTTCACATGTTTAATGCACTTCATAGTTACTGTTAAGACCATCAATGGGGATTTCTTACACCAATTCCCGAAGCTGAAAATTGCCATCCCCTTTCTTTTTTCCCTCTACTTTCCCTTTCTGGTTACTTACTCAATTTTCGAAAAATTTCTAGGTGCAGGAGTTGGCAGATTCACGTCTTCAGATTTCCACTGTTACTTTTATATCACCATCCTGAATGACCACTTCCCCGTTTCATATTGAACAAACATTTTGGATCGAGGGTTCCCAGATAGGCGGGTTCCCGGATAGGTGGGTTCAACATTGCATTTCCATTGTTCCGCCGCCTATAAACAACACCTGGACTTCCGCAATCTACAAATTAGAAAAAAAGTTCCCCTTTATCTCGTTTGATTTCGCTTTCTCTTTACTTGGTCCTTTTTATGAATGTTTCCTTTTTCCGAATATCTCGTGCTTTTATATATAGCACCCGAAGTTCCACAATATAAAAATTGACCCTATAAATTCGTCATTATCTCATGTTCCGTGTTACACAGTTTTCATTCAAAAGTTGGGGTAGATACAATTTGACCATCAGGCCCTCACATCTCCTAAGTAGGGCTTGTGGCCTTTTTTTCAACCCTGTCAATATTCCTTGTTTCGAGTATGTCTAATGATTTTATATCACTAGTCTGACCAACCGCTTGTCCATTGCATACTTGGCCACTATTACCATCGTCGGTTCCTGGCCAGTCTTGCTCAACATAGTGCTTCCATTGTTCCACTACATACAAACAACACCTGGAATTCTGCGATATACAAATTGACGGCTGAAATCTGTCATTGTGACATACAATTTGACCATCGACGCCTCACATCTCCTGAGTATATGACCCTATTTTTGAAGCCCGCCCGACCTCTTTCCATACTTGGCCATTTCTTGGAATTTGTTTCGCTGGTTGGCGGGTGGACGACATTTACAATGCTTAGTCTCTCTTCTCCATCCCCGCCACCTTCATACTTATTTCTAGATATGCAATTATTAAGCTTTAATGCTATTAGTTCATCATGCAAGAACCACTAAGATTGTCATTAATGTTTAGAAGGCCAAAGAATATTTGTTATTAATACGAATTAAACCAAGATTTGCGGAGAAGAGTGTTATCCTTTCCAAGTATTCATTTCAAACATGATGCAATCTCTTTCATGCGCCGGCCGGTTGGTGCCTTTACAAAATCTCTAATTCTTAATCGCTCTTTGTTGTCACTGCCACCTTCGCACTTTTTTTCTAAATATGCAATTAGTAAGCTTTAATGGTAACAAATCATTACACATGAACCCTTGAGATTGTCATTGATCAGTGAAAGGATCGAGGAGATCTTCCATTGATACACATTAAACCAAGATTTGTGGAGGGTTATATTATCCCTCCCCAATTTTCATTTCAAACATCATCTGGAGAAAATGAAAATTCTCGTTAACTTATGGGAGTAGTTCCACAACAGTTCTGTCCAGATACAGTAAACACCTTCGAGCATGATGGCCAAAGGTTCCAGTATTCCAGGGCATATTCTTACTACTCATCTCCCTCCACCGAGGAGCAAAAAAGGAGATGGTCCCTTAGTGCACTGAGAGATATATTTCAATCCAAAGAATTCCAAGGCAACCGTGCCTGCTCAGACAACCTGTCCACCTGCATTAATGGTTGCGCAGAGGTTGATGTGATGGATTTCGAGCCGGAAGAAGATGATCTGATGGACGATGATACGACAATGGATGATGGAAATGTAGACATTGTTCCCACTCCTGCGCCCAAATTGAAATCAACCATAATGGGCGACACTTCCTAGCTCGATGATGGCGGTCCTGACAACACCAAAAGAAGGGGTTTCAGAAAAGAAATCAATGGTGAACGCAATAGCCTCTGTGCAGATCAAAAGTAGGAATTCCAGAGGTCCAAATTAGTTCATTTTGGGTGGAAGTATTTTACTATAAGGAAATGATCTATTGATGCTCCCATAGATATATTTCCATCCAACAAATTATTCAATTGCGGGACCACTGTCCTGTTCACTAGATATACAATTAACATCCTAGGGAATGAGGACCAGAATTCCCACTAGTGCAAGGCATATTCCTACTAGTCACCTCCTTCCACCCAGAATGGACTAATTTGGGCCTCTGGAATTTCTCATGCAACCTGTGTCCCTGAATTTTTTGACTGTGAGGAGGTGGTTTCTTGGTGTTTCCTAACTTTCAGTTTCGGGCTATTCTGTTTTCCTTGCTATGTTTTTTGTCTTCTTCCTCATGGGAAGCTTGTGAGAACTATCAATTTTACCACAGGACTATTGTTCATCTGCTTCAAGCCAAGGATTTATTCCACTGCGGAACCACTCTCCTGTTTCTTTGTCGCCTCATGTCTTCCGCAAGATATTGATATTGGGGCACCGAACATTGACCCACCAAGCAGAAGACTGCAAGGATTTCCTTAAAAAAAGCATGGTAATCAGTTTTGTATGCATGTTGATGAGCATCTTGATGGCTCCTGCATATTGCAGATCATGTGCCTGTGTTTATGGAAAATATGTTCATTTTTTTGGCCCAAAGAACTCGGTCCAATTTCAATGGATAGATTTACAGTGCTCATTATTCTTTTTTTTAATGGATTTACTATTAAAAAAATTTCCTTGGAGTCTTGGTTGTTGCTTCTTTTCTGAATTTAACACCTCTTCTCATTGGCATGGTTCGATAGTCTCGTAGTTCTTCAATATTGTATTTTCTTAAGTAGTTTGTTCTAAAATGGAGCATTTAACAATTATATGACAATGCATTGTGTCGATCCATCAGGATTTTATGGAAACTAAAATGAATTTCAGACAGTTTCAAACCAACGTTCAATTCTATTCGTAATGCAGATAGAACATAGCAAGACCAAGTCACAATGTTGCAACAAGCTCATCATTGTTTTTTCTAGACATGCAATTATTAAGATTTAATGCTAACAACCCATCATGCAAGAAGTTTAATACTTAATTTAATATGTTAAAGTCATGGAAGAATGTATCAAGAACACAATTACTCCCACAAGTTGCAATAAAATCTAATCTTCAACAAAGCATTTGCTGACCATTACTAGAAAATGATGATTTTGCAACAATGGGGCTTGTTTGAAACCAATTCCTGCTTACAAAAATTTCCCTATTCCTTTTTATTTTCCCACTCTTTTATCCCTTGTAGTTTCTCTTTCTGGTTACTTAGTCATTTTTTTTTAAAATGTCTTGCTACACAGGATGGCGTATTCACGCATTCACATTTTCATCCATACTTTTATATGGTGATTCCAATTGAGCACTTCCCCTTTGTCTAAATTGAACTTTCCATTGTTCCATAACCTACAAACAACACTCTGGCTTTTGCGGTATGCAGATTTACTTCTGGACTCCCACATCATCCCCTCTTCTGTGTTACACATTTTGCACTGAAATGTTTCGATATATACAATTTGACAGTCGAGGCATTACGTCTCCTCGATAACCCTTGTCACCCTATTTTGAAGCCCGTCCGACCGCTTTCCACACTTGACATTTATTAACCAATTTCTAGTTGTTGTTTCCTGTGCCCACTACCTTCAGATTTATTTCCAAGTATATGCAATATGTATACAACTTCTCTAGAAACATACATAAAATATCTTTCCATGAAATGGAATATCTGTTGTAGATTTGAATATATTGGACCTTCTTTTCCCTCTTCTATACTTAACCAAATTCCTGTTTCTTTTTCCCCTCTACTCTCTTTTTCTCATTACTTAGTCATTTTTCCAAAAATGTCTCCATACGTGCGTTGGCCAACTCACGGGTTCACATTTGCACTCGTGATTTTATATTGCGACTCTGACCAACCGCTAGCCATTCGATGCCTAGCCACTTTTCAGATCGTGGATTCCCAGGAAGGCAGGATCTATATTGCACTTCCATTGTTCTGTGACCTACAAACAACACTTGGACCTCCGTGATATACAAATTTACTACCACACTCCCACATCATACACTCTTCCGTGATACACAGTTTTCACATGAAATTTCCAATACCTGCAATTTGAACTTCAGGTCCTCACATCTTCTGGGGAACTATTGTCACCCCATTTTGAATCCCCTGCGTCTGATTTCCATATTTCACCATTTCTTGGAATCTCTTTCTCACCTCCAATTCCATACTTAACCGAATTTTTCACTTGTGGATTCCCGGACAGGCGGAGTGCACTTCCAGTGTTCCTTGACCTTCAAACAACCCCCCGACTTCCGTGATAAACAAATTGACTTCCAGACTCCTACATCAGCCCCTCTTCCGTGTTACACAGTATGCACTCAAAAGTTCTGATCAATACAATTTGACTGTTGAGGCCTCACGTCTCCTCGAGAACCCTTTTCAGCCTATTTTGAAGCTCGTTCGACTGCTTTTTATGGCCATTTCTTGCAATCTCTTTCGTGGATCGTTGGGTTGGCAGGTTTAGACAATTTCCAATTCCTAGTCATTGTTTTATGTGCCCGCCACCTTTGCACTTATTTCTAAGTATATGCAATAAGTATATAAATTCTCCAGAAACATGCAAAAAATATCTTTCTAGGAAATGGGATATCTATTACAGATGTGAATATATTAAAACTTCGTTTCCATCTTCTATACTTAACCAAATTCCCATTTCTCTTTTCCCTGTACTTTATCTTTCTCATCACTTAGTCGTTTTTCCAAAAATGTCTACCTGAACGGGTTGGTAGACTTGCGGGTTCACATATTCACTCATGCTTTTATATCACGAATACGACCGGCCGCTTCCCCATTCCATACCCAACTTCTTCTCCGACCGTGGATTCCCAGGTAGGCAGGCTCTAGATTGCACTTCTATTGTTATGTGACCTACAAAAAACACCCCGACTTCCGCGATATACAAATTTATAGACAGACTCTCACATCATACCGTCTTCCATATTATAGTATACCTATCATCCCCTATTCCTTGGTACACATTTTTCACTGAAAACTTCCAAGACATACAATTTGATCGTCGGGTCCTCACGTCTCTTGTGGAACTATTGTCACCCCATTTTGAAGCCTATCCGTATGCTTTCCATACTTTTCCATTTCTTCAAATTTATTTCACGGATCGTCGGGTTGGTGGGTTCAAGAAATATCCAATTCCTAATCGTCATTTCCTGTGCCTGCACCCTTTTCACTTCTTTCCAAGTGTTAGCGATATTTCTTGCTAAGGGGGTCAGAAATCAAATGAATGGGTTAAAACCCACTTGTCCAAGGTTTTGGGCGACATGACGCCCGTGGTAAACAGTAAGAGAGATCGGGC
>JZKD02S1621279.1:112030-132922 GCA_000966675.3 Picea glauca | reverse complement strand
GACATAAGTTAGTGTATGAGTCAAATGACTCTATCACATGAAATAAACAAACAACTAAGATAATAATAACTAAAGAAACAAAACTACAATGCATAAGGAAATTAGAACCAAAATTAATCAAACAATTGATCAATATTCATGCCACCAATGGATAGATTGTATTAGTGGGCAAACACCAATGAAAAAGGGGGAATTATGGATCCCCTCTTCCTCCAAGGGAGGGCTCTTGAGTCCCCTATGTGAGAGCTCTTCTTACTAATGGAAAACTAGAAAGGAAATGGTGAAGAAATCCAAGCTTATTCCCTCAAGAGGTGAGGTGAATAACTTAATGAGATGATGCTAGTATGATCCAAGAAGGAAAGAGGTTCCTTGTAGGAGAATAGAGGCAGCACAACAATACAATGAGATTCTTGAATTCATAGTGCACCCATGGCCTCTTTTTATAGAAAATCTCTGAGGCATTATCCAACCGGTCTTTAGTGTGAACAAGGGGCCCTTTAGGGCACCCTTAGGTCTTTGACCAACCCCCCACTCAGATTCAGCTCGGATTTGAGGGTCAAATCGATTTGGGAGATGAACCATAAGTGAGTGAGGGGCTGACAAGAACCATAAATGCATCATTCTTAGGTGTTCATGGATTTTTGCGTACACATTCATGCATCGGGTGCATGTGCGCCTTTTTGATGTTTCTGACCTGCGCATGTGCACTTGCTTCCTGTAGTTCTTTTGTGCATGTTAATTTTTTAACCAATTGTATAATTTGTGCCTTTTGGAAATGCATTTTTGAAGCTATGGGTGAACTAATAGGTGTTTGGAGATGTTGGATTCCTGTAACCATTTGCGGACAAAATTTTAGTGATAACAGATGTGCCCTGATGTATGAGGTTAGGAGCATACGTATAGCTGAAATACATCAATGTTTCTTCTACTGAGAGTACCATTGTAAGAAAGAGTATTGATAGGAACTGCAAGAGAGATCCGATGGAAGGAGAGGGGAAACTGTGGGACCCAAACCTTTCTCTAGGTGTGGAAAAATAAAATCTTTGTACAAACAAGGCAGGCATGCCCCATGCTCGTGTCATGTAACTCACAAAATGTCATACAGTAACTGAAGCTGTATGCTGATGTAGATAACTGCAGCACCCTCCGGGGCAGTTTGATAATGGAAGATGAAAATTCTAATGGTGTACATACTCTGAAAAGAGGTGATGAAACTGGTTAAGAAGTGTCGATGACCCGCAGGCATTGATGGCCCAACAAATTTTAGAGGTCTTCGGCTAGTATAAAACAACTGCAATAGTTGCAAAGTAAGACCCACCGTAACATAAGATTGTGTTGAAGTCGAATGTTATAAGGGTCAACGACAACAGAGAGAAATGTTAGTTCTCCCTTTGTCGTCTGAGACTCCTCATTGTAAAGGTAATGAGAGTCAAGATAATGTCGCCCTTCTAGAAACTGTGTTGATGTCGACAGAAAGGGAGACACGACTCCAAGAAGCAAAGGGCTTCATGAAATCCTCTGAATGAGAACATGAACTGATGAGAAATATGGACGAAGTCAAGATGTGGTGAGACTCAAGACTGCCCTTGGTTGGGGATATATGTGAAGTATGAGTGGCATTAACTGTGAAACTGGATCTAGCGTTAGGGGGACGACTAGACATGGGTTTAAATTGTGTTAGAGGTGTGACAAAGTGGACAAACTCAAAGATCGGGGGTACATGGACTGTGGGATACTTGGGGTTTATGGACGATGTCAACAAGAGTAGAATGTAAAGGAATGCTTCAACCAAGGGCGGCAGGGGTTGCTTTGCCAGAAATGGAAGGACACTAAAGGCGACAACAAAAATCTATGTAAATGCTAGAAACAAAGGCTTTGTACAATTACCAAATGAATAAAGAATAATTTGGGGTAAGTGTGCAGATACAGAAATGGGTGCCCCAATGCAAGATGGTTGGGCCGGTGAGGATGGAAGTTGTGTGGAGAACTGGTGGAGGGTGGGGGCCCCATGGGTGGGTTTCTGTATGAGGTAAATGAATGGAGGGAAATCTTCATATGGGAAAACTAATTGTGGATGAAATGGAAGGTTAATGATACTGCGGAGGTGTAGTCAAGCTAGAACCATGATGAGATAACCTGGGAGTCCAATGGGAAAGCTAGCAAAATGAGGAGAAAGAGTGTGTGTCCGATTCTCAAAAATGCATAAAACTATGGGGACTCCCATCCCTAGGGGCTAAAAGCAACATGAGTGTCAAAGTGCCAAAGGGGACTATGAATGGGACAACTCATGTAGGGGAGAGTGCTACGGGGTGACAATACTTGAAATGAAACAGAGGTGATAGTACTGCAGAGCCGGATGTGAGGATCCTACAGGAAAATGTTGGAGGGTGTGACTGGGAGATGCAATTGGTATTCAGAGGGAATGACTACATGTCAGTGTTGAGCATTTACCTTAAGGGGTTGCGCTGGGGTGTGATGACCAAGTACTTGCACACATGAAAACTGAATACCCAACGTGAACAATATCTAAAGATAAAGAATACATAACAATTATTTGATAATTTTGAACATGAGCATGCGTACCTAGGCGTGATGTGAGAAAAATGCTCCCCCAGGGACGAGGATGGATGGTGACCCAAGGAATGTGATTGTGTAGGTGGAGGGATCCTAATCCCGTGGTTGAAGATGGATCAGAAAACAGATGCTTTGAGATCCTGTAATTGAGCATGGAAGTTTGAAAAAGGGACTATATATAGCTGTAGGGCCCACATTTCCACCTCATTTGTACCTACTGAAATAGTGAGTTGACGAGAGGTTTTTAGAGGAGATTTGGAGATTCCAGGAGTTTGAGCCAACCGATCTAGGATTTGCAAGATCTAGGTTAGTGGTATCATCATCCTGCATAGTATTTAGGGTTTCTTTTCTAGGCAGGGTCGTATGGATGGACGTATGGTGGGATTTTGTGAGGGTGGGCCCCATAGTGCACGAGCAATCAAAGGATACCCACACTGGGGTGCATGGATGTAAAGAGGATAACCGCACATGGGGGTGCATGAGTGAGTAAAACATGTGCACATTGGATGCTCACCTATTCGAAGTACAACTGCGCACTGTGCACAACTATTTCTTTGACAGTTGTGCACTAGTGCACAACTGTGTAACAAATAGGTGTGCATAAATGCATGCCTGTGGGTGCGACAGATGTGCATGAATGCACATTTGTTTCTCTGAAAGTTGTGCATTGATGTGTTGTTGTGCGAAGAACAGGCGCACATATGTACACACTTGGGGGTGGTGACAACTGCGCACATGAGGCAAAGCTAGGGGGTTTTGAAAAAACTTGTATTTTTTGAAGTTTTTCGTTTTATGAATTGTGATGGTAGATCAATTGTTGTTTTTGTGAATGCAGGTGATCAGTTCAGGATGCCAGTCCACTAGAGGGAGAGGGATTGGGCATGCCTCAGGGAGGTGGTGAGGGATGAGCCGGGTGTTCAGGGACCTTTGGCAGCCTGTGGGTATCTAAAGTTCTTTGACTACTCACTGCTATGGTAACAAGAGTACATGTTGTAGTTTTTGATATCTTTTTGGAGCACTGAGCCGCAATGCTTCATTGTGTGGGGCGAGCAACTAAAATTCTCTACGATGGAGGATGTTTATTTATTGACTGGGCTCCCTTTTCAGAAGAGGGACCTACCTACTGAGCCCCAGTTTCCAGGGGATGCACACTTGACAGACTTGGTGTGGACGTACTTTTTGGGGGAGGATTTTATGTCAGGATTGGTCGTGCAGATTGGGGCGATGGATGCACTCATTCATCGCTACGTCACAATGATGAGCGTGAGGATCTACGAATCCTTAGCTACTCAGTGGATTGGTGGTGGTCTGCTAAGGATAATGTAGAGAGCATTGGGTGGAGAGAATTTTTTCTGGGGATTGATGTTGCACACCAAGATGATGGGGCATTTCAACCGGTGTTGGGCTTTCAAATCAGGGGATTTTTCCTTTGGGTCGATCTTGGTGGCATGGTTCTTAGAGAGGGTGCCCATGTTACACCCTAGTGTGTTGCTGTCAACGGTTGATGCATGAGAGCCTCGACTGATGCGGTGGGCATCCATTTTGGTACGACATGGAGGTGGTGAGGCTGGCCATTATTTTACGGCCAATATGGCGTGTGTGTGGCGCCAGATGCCACAAATTATACTGTGGTACCCGTATGGTGGGATGGACTACCGCTAGGACTTAGATATGGTTTTACATCCTAGAGAGGATTGGGACCATAGAGGTATGTTGATGTATTTTATGTTTTCTTATTTTGATAATATAAAACATGTTTTATGTATGGATGGATGTTGATGCTATCGTTTGTTTGTTGTGTGTGCAGATGTGGGGTCGCGAGGGTTAGAGGTGGAGTTGGTTAGAGCATCGGATCATCAGGGGCCTATTAGACTACTGCAGAGAGAGTTGTGGGAGGGAGAGAGATGTCAGAGGGACAAGGCTAGTTCTAGGCCAACTAATGATGAAAGAGAGAGTAGGAGACATAGATTTGACGACCTTGATGTAGGGCCATCGAATGTGCCTCAAGGAGAGGCCAGCGGGGTTCTTGAGGATTTCCACTTTTGGTTGGAGGTGGTGCTACAGGGAGTGCCCGAGGGCATGTGGACTCAAGTCTAGGATGAGGGAGTCTTGGAGCAGTGCCTGGGCCTTTTGATAGAGTTGCAAACCCCTATTCATAGAGAAGATGTAGCGGGGGCAGCTATGACTGGGTGACTGCCCCCAGGACCTGGAGGACCTCCAGCTGGTGGGGAACATCCTCTAGATAGAGGAATTGGTGGTGGTGCTCTAGAGGCACCATGAGTGCTTGATGTATATTTTTTTTTATTTATAGAGGCCTGCGAGCCCATTTTGTATAGGGTATTGTGACACCTATTTTGTACCTATAGGGATGAGGGGGCTAACCTACCTATGGGCGATGTACATTTTGTACCATTTTTTGTAAACAATGATGATACATTGATCATTACATATATATATATATATATATATATATATATATATATATAAGTTTATGATATTTTTTATGTTCACATGTAATGATGTTTTGTGATGCCTTTTATGATGTCTAATCTATATGCTGTGACAAAATTTTGATGATTTATGTATGTGTAATGGTGCCTTGATGTGATAAATGCCAATCTAACACTAGGTTAGCCATATTGTCTACTATTTGATTGAATTGTCATGGAATATGTGTAAATGTTATTGATTCAAAATGTCGAGATAAGAGTCTAAATTGCAGGTATTTGCGGAAGAGGCAAGGATCGCGGATGCAGTACATATTGTTGAGTTGTAGGATGACAAGATGGGAATCTAATAAGATGCTAAGGTGGTGAATATGGCGGTAATTGGCCTTGGAAAGGAGGCCAATAATTACTGTGTATTCTTCTTGGTTGTTGATTGTTGGTTGTTGAGCCCAAACATATGCCACTAGAGTGGAGCAGTTCCTGTGAGGGGGTATAGAGGGCCTAAGTAGCCGAAGAGAGATTCTGTGTCCATTGGCTAACTCTGTTAGCGTAACCAATGTAGTAAGACGATGGAGGAGATATCGTTCAAGAACAAAAATGATAGATCAGACATAAGGCGTGGAGGAAAAAATAAGACTAAAAAAAACTCTACAAATGTGTACAAAAAAAGAAAAATCCTAGTGTAGAATGACTACGCTTAAGTGTAAAATTTATTTAAGTGCAACCCGCTGATGGGTTATTTGAGAGGATGGCCTTCTGGAGAGGCCAGGATGTATGCACCTTTAATGAGGCAGTGTTGGATGATGTAGAATCCATGCCATAATGACTCAAATTTTCCATGGCCGAGGGTATCGTGAGCGATATCATAGGCAAGGATGAGGTCTCCTTCATTAAATGAGAGAAGGTTGACATGGTGGTCAAAGGTGTCCTTTGACCATTTTTTAGCTGCCTCATTATTCTGTAATGAAGACCGACATTATTCATCCAACAATTCTAAGTTCAGCAAGCACTGCTCCATTGGAGCAGTGTCGGGTAATAGCTCAAAAGCAATGCAAAATGTGGGAATTTCACAGTCTATGGGGAGAGTGGCATCAACCCCATGAACGAGATGAAATGGTGTAAAACTAGTGGTAGTTTTAACTATTGTGCAATAATCCCATAGTGATGAAAACAACATATGATGCCAATTGGTCTTATGTTTATTAACAGTACACTGCAACATGGTTTTGAGGAACTTGTTGACAACCTCTACCTGTCCATTGGACTGGGGGTAGTATGGGAAGGCGAACTCGTGGGAGAAGCCTAGCTTTGAGGAAAGTTTGATGAAGATATCATTCTCAAAGTGTTTTCTGTGATTAGAGACTAGATGTAGTGGGACTCCGAAGCGGGAAATGACGTGATTAAAGAAAAAACGCGCTGCAGTGTCAGTGATTTTTTTGAAGGTAGGCATGGCTTCGGCCCACTTGGTAAAGCAATTGACTTCCACGATGATATACTTGTGTCCATTGCTAGATGGAGGATTTCAAGTCATGAATTCTATGCCCCATTTGTAGAAGGGGCCAACAATGATGACTAGATGTAGAAGAGTGGGTGGCACTCATGCTTTGCTTGCATACATCTACCATTTGTCACATCGCTTCACAGCATGGATGCAGTCATGAAACAATGTGGGCCAGAAGTAGCCTGCTTGAATGATTTTTTGGGTGGTGGACATCCCGGAGAGGTGGCCACCATAGGCGCCGTTGTGGCAATCATTCAAGACTCTATTGGCTTCGTCGATGGTCAAACATAGACAGAGTATGGTGTCAACCCCTCGTCGATATAGGATGTCACTGATGAGGAGATATCGAGGGGCCTGATGGAAAATGCATCAACGATCATATCTAGAGAGGTGAGACCCAAAATTTTGTGTTTGGAGGTAGACAAGAAGGTTTCCATACCAGGGGTCATCCGAGGGGATGTAGAAGAGGTGTTCATCAGGAAAGTCCATATTGACGGGTGAACTAGCAGTGTTTGAGGGAAACACCATGATGAGTTTGGCGAGGAAGAGCGCTTTCTTTCTTTTGGGAGTTGAAAAATATAGATCGTATTCTTGAAGGATGACGATCCATCGGGAAAATTTTCCATTAATTTGTCTTCGACTTAGGAAGTACTACATGGGGTTGGAATCTTCCATGACTTTGGTAGTGCGGAGCTAGATATAATGACATAGTTTCTGGACTGCGAGGACAACTGTGAGGGCAAGTTTCTCTTCATGATTGTACTTCAGGGGTGGCCCTGAAAGGTTTTTACTAATGTAGTAAATTACATGCTCGCGGCCATCATCCCCTAGTTGGACGAGAAATCCTGCTAGTGATACGACTGAGGCTGACAAGTAGAGGATATAATCACGATCATAGTCGGGTGGACTAATCAAAGGGGCATTGAGGAGCGCCACTTTTAAATCATCAAAAGAGCTTTGGGCATGTTTGTCCCATCGAAATGGGATATCATGATGAAATAAACGAAGGAAATTGTGCGTGCGAGTGGTGTAATCTAGGACAAAGCATTGCAAAAAGTTGGCTTTGCCTTGTAGGCTCAGCAGTTGGCACAAATTTCAAGGTGGTGGAATTTATGTGATGGCTTGCACCTTGAGGGGGTCCATTGTGATGTTGTGTTGGGAAATGATGAACCCAAGGAGGTGACCGACGGTGACGTAAAAGACACACTTGAGGGGATTCAAGCGGATATTGTACTATCGACATCGTTGAAAGACGACCTATAAGTCATCTAGATGTTGAGTGCATTTCTTGGATCGAGCGGTGATGTCATCCAAGTAAGCAAGGATGATACGAGTGAGATCATGGAAAATGTAAGTCATGGCCTGTTGGATTGTCGCACTGGTGTTCTTGAGTCCAAAAGGCATGACACGATACGCAAAAGTACCCCATGGGGTGGTAAATGCAGTTTTATATTGATCTGCTGGGTGGATCTGTATTTGATTGTAGCCAGAGAATCCATCCATGAAGGACAAGGCCTCATGGATGGTGCATTCATCGATAATTTGGTCGATGAAAGATGTAGGAAGGTTGTCTTTGGGACAAGCGTGATTGAGATCACGAAAGTTAGTGCATACACGAATAGTGCCCTGTTTTTTGTTGACAGGGACAGGGTTGGAAACCCATGACGTATATGTGATGGGGTATATGAACCCTGCAAAGTGTAATTTGTCAATTTTGGATTTGATAGCCACTGCTTTGGATGGGTATAGTGGGCATTTCTTTTGTCATGTAGGGTTGATATCTAGCCAAGTTTCATTGCGATGTTCGACGATAGAAGGATCAAGGCTAGGCACCTTTGTATATGACTAGGTAAAAATATCCCTATATTCCTGAAATAGAGCTTTGTAAGTTGTGAGTTATTCAGGGGAGCATGCGATGCCAATGGTTATTTCTTCTATGATTCCAGGTTTGATGGAAATATAAATTTTTACGATGGGGGAAATGTTGGCCATGTTGCCTTATTCAAAAGCATCGGGGGCAGGGATAGGGTTGTTGAACCAGTCTATATGTCCAGATGGGATGAAATCCTTAGTTTCGATTAAGAATATGGAGGCTTGACTAGGAGGGTCGAAGGCTTCCTGTGAGAGAATGAGCGCTTTGTGATGGAGCACATTCCATGGGAAATTGGGTGTAGTTATCTCCTCTAGGATATCTTCGTCGCAGTGAAAAATGCGAGAATATAGTGGATCTGAGGGAGTAACCTTGGTGACTGTCACCATGTGATTATATTCAAGGAGTGAATATGTAGAAGGGGTATCAAAACTATGGTGCAATGGTGTTCTTAAAATAAACCAAATGTCTAAATATTGTGGGTTGTAGACTGTGGTTGGGGGTAAAATTTCTCGAGGGAAATGAACCGGAGAATTATGGGGATTTTGGGGAAAATCCTCAGATAGTCTATCCAAGAACCATGGAAGGGTAGGAAGTGCCTCAATTTCATGGGAGGTGATGTGAACATTATCTGTATAGGGAGTGGGGGGAATCACATGTATCGTAAGAAGTGAGGGTTTTGGAGGATTCTGAATAAGGGCCATTTGACGACGCCTGTATTCAATGATCGTGGGACACTGGTATGTGAAATGATTAATTGATTCAAAAAGAGAGCAAGGACACCTCATCCATTTGTTGACTGAGGTCATGACATAATGGATGTCAGTGACTCAGTTACTCGATGACTTGGGTGGAGAGGAGTCTTTCTGAAATCTCTGGCGTGTTGTCATTAGTGTCTGTCGAAACTGAGGTAGCCCAGGGCAATGATGAGTATAGTGGCCATACTCTGAACATATGGCACATGCGAATTTTGTTCGCATCCCTTTGTTGCATGTAGTAGGGGATGCAGGGGTAGTACTAGGGGTGCTTGGTGAAGCGATGAGCGAGGTGGTTTCTCTATGGAGTTAGATCAAATTGCATAACTTGAGGAGAGAGGGACATATATTTGTAGGGTGTCCTTCTCTCTCACATAGTGTGTAAGGAGTTTGAACTCAAGGAGGAAGTGGAGAGGTGGGCTCTTTATTCTTCTGTATACCCCCAACTGTTGCATGGGGGTGCTGGAAAGTGGGGGTGAAGGTGGTGTGGTTGGATTTAGTACTGGAATCTTCATCGGGATTCCCTCTATTTGGGGAGGGAGGGATGGTTGGGGAACCATTGCGGGTGGGTGAAGATACCATACCAGAATGGCCAACATCATGTTGGGAAGGGTAAGCGTTGCGGCTACCTGGAAATATTGTACGCTCGATGGGGGGTAGAAAAAGGAGATTTGAGTGAGGGCTTGGGGGATTGTCTCCCAAATCGGGATTTGTCCTTGGGGAAGCATGAAATAGGGGGTAAGTGGTGTCATAGGGTTCTCAGGAAATTCCTGAGGTAGGATTTATTCCGTTGGTGGGATGTCAGGGAGTGGAGAAGCCTCTGTGGGATGAATGGTATCTCTATTGTCAGTTCAAGTGGAAGATACAACACATACTTGTGCCGAGGGGTGTATGAGCATGGGTGCTCCATGGTATGTCCCTAGCAAGAATGGGTCCTTGAAAATCCCGGGGCCCATCTCTATGAGTGGGTAGGCATCAGAATTAATGTGGAAAAGAGGTAGGATGTTATCAATGTTGGAGGAATGGTTAGGCTTGTAATGTGAAACTTGGTCGATGGTGATGATCTTCCCGTTGTGGGGGAACACCATCGCTCAAAATATAGAAGAGGCCACAACCTTCATAGCATACATGTAGCTACATCCAAACAAGATGTTGTAATTGAGTGGAGCGTCGATAACCTCAATATCAATAAGAATGGTTTTTCCCCTTAGTTCAACGGGGACATTTTGAAAGAGCCCTTCATGAGAGGATGGTCATCCATCATAAGCTCTCAAAGTGATTACGGATGGTATTATCTCAGGGGAGCCAAGTTTCTGCCATACTGTTTTGGACATGATGCATGTGGATGCACCTTCATCAATGATGAATCAATGAATTGTGATGTTCCAAATCTTGACTGGTATCTGGAAAGATATTAAAGTAGGGAGACAACGTTCCCCACAATCTAGATCAAATGTGATGAGTCTAGTATCAGCAGGGTCGAATGCCCCCAAGGTGAAAAGAAATGATTTCCGTTGAGTGGGACAAGTTTAGAGAACCTCTAAGACTGACATGGTTGTAGGATATTGCACCAAGTCATCAACCAGACTGTAATTGTGTGCTTCCCTAGCCTAAGGGTTGTTGACATTCCGTCATAATGGGATGCGAGGAATATGAATGGGTGGTTCAGTGTTAGGGCATGGAATCATCAAAGGCTATCCAGTTGTAACTAGAGATTCTTCTGAAGTGGTGGGAGTAGAGTCAGGGGGTGCGTTGTATTGACGACTGCATGTTTGTAGAAGAATTTATTATTTTCTAGCGAGGAGGATATTGCAATCTGTTGGATTCCCAGGGTTTTGATATTGTCCCATCTATGGTGGGGAAGGATGCATATCTTTTTGGGTATTCATCACACCTTGGTGTGGAATAGGGTTTTGCAACACAACCGGGGGTGGTTTTTGCAAATACTATTGTGGGGCCTGCTGAGGGACAGGCGACGTTGGAGGACGTGGCACATTCATGAAATAGTTCATCCATTTGAAGTCGATGATTTGGGGGAAATGGTGAGTATAATGATCATGCTCACCGTAAAGGGAACAAGGGAAGTTCATCCATAGTTTGTTGTTATTTTTCCTCCCTTGGCATTTGTTGTTATTGCCCCCTTGGGGGTTTTGGTTCCCCTGGTTCTCGTTGCCCCCAACAGGTTGTTTTTTTGGGGGGTTGTTTCCCCCTAGTCCTGGGTTATTATTGTTTCGGTTTTTTCCTTTATTCTTGGCATAATTCGACTAATGGGCCAAATTTTCCATATTTATTTGTTCAAAATTTTGAAATTGCTGAATGGGAGAGGGATGAACAAATTTAACCCCAGCGTGTGGTTGTCCTTGTGGAGGAGCAATGGGCTGTGGAGGACTAGAAAATGGAAAGTATAGATTACTTTATGGTGATGACCCGTAGGGTGTATAAGAAGGCATAGTGATTTCACTAGTGCTCAGGGTGTAATATGAGGTAGAGGGGGTACCATAACTTGGCTGGACATCCGAGCACATCATGGGTGCCGATGTGGGTCCACTCATGGGTGGGAGGGAAACAAGAGGGTATGGATGCTAATAAGGGGGCGAGGGAGGTACTAAGGGGGTCCTCCATACATCGGTGGATGTTGGGGTGTACCGTACATAGGTGGTGGTTGGATGTACGGATTTTGGTGTGTTGTGGTACCAATCAATCCATCCGCTGAGTGAGACATCCCAGGTTTGTCCTAGCTGAATGGTATGGGTCTTGGGGTGTCAGGTAGTACTGTATATAAGTATCTTGACTATGCATAAATGAGGTTGTATTGTTGAGCCTTGCTGATGGCTTCCTCTTCAGATTGGGGGAAGGTGGAGGCCACATCTTTGGCAAGGAGGGGGCGAGTGATCTGAGAAACCAATCAAGGCATTGTTGCTTGGTGGTTTCTACTTTTCATAAACCACGTCGCCGATGCCATTCGTGAATGTGGTTGGTGATATCTGTGGCTGAGGTTTTTTAAAACTCGGAGAGCAGTTTGAGACCATTTTCATGGCGGATTGGTAGTTGAAAGAAGGTAAAAAATGCTTTGGCTAAGGATTCAAAAGTCACATGGGACCCTGATTTTTCATCCACGTACTATTTGGCCGCTGGACCTGTGAGTGTGTGTTGAAATAAAATTAATCGGATGGATTCATCCATGATGCTATTTGAAGAGCACCATAAGTGGAAGGTCATGATATGGTTGGCAGGATCTTCTCCCGCCTTTCCTTCAAACTTGGGAACGTCCAAAGGTAGTTTGGTAGGCATTGCAGGTCATGTGGAGTCGTGCAATATAGGATCATTCATGAGCTTGCTCAGATACGGTATGTTGAGGGAGGCAAAATATGGCATCTAGAGTGGCGGTGGAGGATTGGTTATAGCCATGGTGTGAGCAGGTGGTATACCTGACCCTTGAGGGGGGTTTACTGGGGGTGTACTTCTCCCTTGAGAAGAAGTGTACCCTCTGCCTCCTTGTGAAGGAGAGCTAGTGGATGGATGACCTTGGTAAGTGGACCCAAGTAAAGTGGAACCAAGAAAAGATGATCCCAATATAGTAGCACTCACAGGGGTGTGAGAGGGTTGATTCGGTGAGTTGGCAAAACTAGGAAATCCTCCTAGAATAGGAGGGAGATTTTGCAAGCGTCTGGAATGATGAGGATTCTTTGGGTCCCCTATGATGTTCGACTCGCAAAGTGAGATGTGTGCAAATGGTGATCAGAGAAATAAATGAATAAGAGTCTTTGTATAATTTTTGACCTTCACAATATATCTCACAATCGCATGTAAGCACAAGAGCATCATACATAAATAAATTGAAAAGAAGCATACATGTGGGTAGGTGGATTTTGTTCGTGTGGGAGAACAAAGAAAACAAATGCTCATGTCCTAAAAATACGTATTGTCCTTCCTCTCAAATAGCACTGGACCTTCCAATAGCACTCAACAGTGGGGTCTGAAGCCACCGGAAGAGGAACTAGTGAAGGATGAAACAATCAATTATAATGAGGGGTAGAGGGTGCATATCCCGAAAGAGATGGCGATATTTCCCAATAGCCACACAAAATATGATCAAGGTGCAATTGCAGCCCACAATTTCCACCTGGGTAGATGTCCTAAAATTTGGTCATTAGGTACCTCGGTCATAGTGCGACATTTATATTTTTGGACTCAAAAATGGGTCACGGGATGGATCCCTTCCAAGAGGTGGGTGCCTTAAGGGGGGACGCACAGAACAACTAGACCTCGGCCTC
Source organism: Picea glauca (assembly GCA_000966675.3). Taxonomy (NCBI): domain Eukaryota; kingdom Viridiplantae; phylum Streptophyta; class Pinopsida; order Pinales; family Pinaceae; genus Picea; species Picea glauca. Next base: position 119,501 of record JZKD02S1621279.1, on the reverse strand, counting down.
TGACCCTTCATGGTATCTCCCTGCCTTATGGTGTTAGGAACACTTGACTTGGAGTATTTAAAAGTTCCCTATTTGTCAACTTCTAATGTTTGAAGATGTGAGAACCAGATAACGGGGATTTATTTGGATGGCTATCCCCGAGATCCTACCTAGACTAAAAAAATTCTTTTGGCACGTCCTGTGGAGGAAAACTTAGTGATTTTTTAGAAAAAATTTAGATGTGGTTGTTTGAGAGATTGGGAGTGTGAACCAATCTCATTTGAATTAAGTGGGAGTGGATAATTCCTTCAAGAAATAGTGGGATGTTTCAAAATCCCTTTCGAGGAAACCTACTTCAACCTCCACAATTCGAGATGAAATTATGTGAGTGAGTAGTGACTTTGTGTGTGAGCAAGTGATAAAATGTGCCAAATTTTTTAATAAGTTAGATGTCACCTTGCAACATGTGGACTTCGTGTGGTCCTTTACAAGTATTGATTACCTATCTTACTAGATGCAATTGGTACAACCTTGCGGAATTTTAAAGTACCTAAAGAAATAGCATGTGGAAATATGGGTCCTTACCAATCCTTTAAACTCCCTAATGTGATTTAATCTAAGAAAGCTTAAAAAACTATCCTAGATTGCAAGCATGTGGGCATGTATGGGCCCGCTTCAATAATCTTTAAACTCCCCTAGTGATGTAAACTAAGAAAGTAGCTTCAAAAACTATCCTAATCTTTGCAACATGTGGGCATGTATGGGCCCTTACAAATTTAAGATGTTTTGAAAAAGAAACTAAGAGGGGTCCTAGGGGGGATTTGTCCTCTCCTAAAGATTGTGTTTCTTAAGGGAGATGAAATCTTCCCTCAATCATTTTTTTGATTCTCAAGATCGCTCTATGGTGCGAGAGAAGAGCATACACAATGATTGAAGTTTGATTTCTGGTCCCAATGCAAGTGTTTATATATTAACTTAACTTTTACAATCAAAACAAGCCATTCATGTGTCAAAATGAAAGAAAAAGAGGAGAAATATGGTTCTTTTTAACCCCCTAAGTGCCTATGTTTTGACTAACCCTTCATGTAGAGAGGGAATCTAAGTGTGGTGCATTTACAAATTGCATAGAATCAATATTTAGAAGGATAGGGGCCTTCCAAACATCACAAAAAACTCTTACAATGTTGGATTTCTAGATAGATGCGCGGGCCCCAGTTTAGACAGAGGTGTATGTGGTGCCAATGCATAGAGAAACAAGGACCTGTTGGTGCACTGTGCGGAGAATGCACTGGGAAACACAGTTCTTTTGGCACACGTGCTCGAAAGACACGCATGTGGGCTGAAAAACCCGCACACATTCTGATACGCATCTGGGAAGAAAATTTTAAATGAAATTCTCTTATTCCAGCTCCGAATTCAGCCTTTTGCAGGTAGGACTGGGCCGGTTATGATCCCTGCAAGGTAAATAGATCAAGAAGAAGTTCTCAAACAACCCAAATAGGGAGGAAATTGATACCTTTCTCTAGTATGGTCACCAATCTGTTGTATCCTTTTCGCCACTTGGATGAGCAAAAGAGGAACACTTGCAAGTCTATTTGGGTCAGATGAATAGGACAGAAGTTAGTGTATGATTCAAATGAATCAATCACATGAAATAAACAAACAACTAAGCTAATAATAACTAAAGAAACAAAAATACAATGCATAAGGAAATTAGAACCAAAATTAATTAAACAATTGACCAATATTCATGCCACCAATGGATAGATTGTATTAGTGGGAAAACACCAAGGAAAAAGGGGGACTTATGGATCCCCTCTTCCTCCAAGGGAGGGCTCTTGAGTCCCCTATGTGAGAGATCTTCTTACAAATGGAAAACTAGAAAGGAAATGGTAAAGAAATCCAAGCTTATTCCCTCAAGAGGTGAGGTGAATAACTTAATGAGATGATGCTAGTATGCTCCAAGAAGGAAAGAGGTTCCTTGTAGGAGAATAGAGGTAGCATAACAATACAATGAGATTCTTGAATTCATAGTGCACCCATGGCCTCTTTTTATAGCAAATCTCTGAGGCATTATACAACCGGTCTTTAGTGTGAACAAGGGGCGCTTTAGGGCACCCTTAGGTCTTTGACCAGCCCCCACTTAGATTCATCTCAGATTTGAGGGTGAAATTGATTTGGGAGATGAACCAGAAGTGGGTGAGGGGCCGACAAGAACCATAAATGCATCATTCTCAAGTGTTCATGGCTTTTTGTGTACACATTCATGCATCGGGCGCATGTGCGCCTTTTTATGTTTCTGACCTACGCATGTGCAAGGGATTCTTGTAGTTCTTATGTGCATGTTAATTTTTTAACCAATTGTATAGTTTGTGCCTTTTGGAAATTCATTTTTGAAGCTATGGGTGAACTAATAGGTGTTTGGAGATGTTGGATTCCTGTAACCATTTGTGGACGAAAATTCAGTGATAGCAATGCTAACAGCTCACCATGCCTCGAGGAGACCGTCATAATAGTTGTTCGTACACAACTTGTACAGAAACATGCAGAAAATATCCTGCCAGGTAATGCGATATCTATTACAAATACTTACCGACTTTTTTTCTTGCGGCCTACTGGGCAGGCGGTTTCAATATTTCCCTTGCATTGTTCCGCGATCTGCAAACAACACCTGGAATTCCGCGATATAGATGCATAAAAGATCTTGCCAGGTAATGAGATATCTATTACAAATTTCAATATATTAGAGAAAACGAGTCCGACTGACCATTTTCCTATTCCATACTTACCCACTTTTTCTATTGCGGGTTCCTAGGCAGGCGGGCTCAAAATTTCTCTTCCATTGTTCCACGGCCTGCAAACAACACCTGAAATTCTGCAAATATACAAACTATCCGCTAGACTGCCCCATATTTTTTACTTATAATAAAAAATATTGTTTATATATATATATATTATGTGTGTGTGTATATATAAGATCTTATTTCTAAGTATGCAATTAACAAGCATTAATGCAAAACCGAGATTTGAGGGGATCTCCAATTAATACACATAAAACCAAAATTTCCGGAGATCTTCAATCCTCAATTCCAAAAACGAGTCCGACCGACCGTTTCCCTATTCCATACTTAGCCACTTTCCTAGAATTCCACAAATATACAAACCGACTGTTGGACTTCCCCACCATTCTCTCTTCCATTTTACACGTTTTGCAGTAAAAAATTCCAAGACATAAAATTTGATCGTCGGACACTCACCTCTCCTGAGTATCCCCCATAATCCTATTTTGAATCCCATCTGATCGCTTTTCATACCTTGTCATTCCTTCCTTGCTCTTCCCCGTCTCCATCACCTTCGCACTTGTCTATAATAAAAAAATGTTTACACACACACACACACACACACACACACACACACACATATCTTGTTTCTAAATATGCAATTAGTGAGATTTAACTCTAACATCTCATTGTGCAGGAACCGTATAGATTGTTATTGTTGAGCGAAAGGCTTGAGTAGATCTTTATTTATACGCATTAAACCAAGATTTGCAAAGGGTTATATTATCCCTTCCGAGTGTTGATTTCAAAATCACAGAATGGCGTTCACATGTCGTCGGGTTGGCACGTTCACAAAACCTCCAATCCTTAATTTCTCTTCGTCTTACCTGCCACCTTCGCACTTCTAAATATGCAATAAGTAAGCTTTACTACTAACAGCTCATCATGCAACACCCATAGAGATTGTCATTAATGAGCGAAAGGCTCGAGGAGCTTTCCCATTCATAAGCATTGAACCAACATTTGCGGAGGGTTATATTATCGCCTCCAATTGTTCATTTCAACCATCGTCTGGAGCAAACAAACATTCTCATAAACCTATGGCATCAACTCAACAATAGTTCTGTGGAGATACAGTGAACATATTCAGGTGCAAGGACCAGAACTTCCAGTGGTCCAAGGCATATTCTTATTACTCATCCCCTACCTCCCAGAACAAAGTAATTTGGACCTATGGGATTTCTCGTGCAGGCCGTGTCCCTGAATTTTTTGACTATAAGGAACTGGTCTCTTGGTGCACTGATAAATATATTTCAGACCAAAGAATTATTCCACTGCAGAACCACTCTTCTATTTCTTTGTCACCTTAGGTCTTTCGCCAGATGTTAAGATTGTCGGAGACAACATTGAAGTGAAAAGGAGAAGTTCCAAGAAGTTCCTAAGAAAGCATAATAAGAAGTTCCAAGAAGACCTGATGGTAGTTCCTGAAGATATCACAAGCTTGCAGGTTAGTTCATTTAGAAATCCGTTCCGGGAAATTTCCTGGTTTTTTACAAGAATAATGGGACAAGAGTCCACAACAACTATTTCTTGCATGGCTCTTTATATTTTGTATTTCATAGTCAATGAACATGCCATTTTTTTATTGGGGCAAGCTAATTTCCCATGAAATTTGTTCTCAATTGTCAAGCTTCAAAAAGGAGAAGAAATTTTATATGTCATCCTACTTGGTTTTTGTGATAGCACATTGCTGCCAGTTTCGAAAACTATCTCTATCCAAGAAGGTAAACTGGGAATTCTACCCAGTAATGTTATGGTACCAGGCCTTGTGGAAGCACAAGGCCTCCCACTTTTTTTATGAGGTTTTTAATGGCTTTGTGTCTGTTTTCAAAGTTTTGTTGTTAGGAGAAGATGCTCCCGACATATCTGACCAGCAAACTAGGTTTTTGGACATGAAGAGAGCACTTGAACATATGGATAATTACACTGTGATAAGGATTTTTGGCTTCAGGGAAAAACCTTCTCTCCTTCCATGTCACATTACAGACAAAATGTTTGTTATAGAAATAGCAAGGCAATACAACTACTGGATGCATCTATTCTAAGAGAAGAGAAAAAAATAGTTAATTCCTCTGCCTTGGAAAGTCGGGGACTTCGTGTTGAGGAACACCAACAAAATTGACGAATTCGCAACCCATTTCAACAACTTGAATCTAAGATATGTTGAAATCCAAAGAGGGTTCGACCCTAATAATTTTTTTTTAGAACATTTACAAACACTTGGCTTCGACAATTCTTTTTTCAAAAAACACCTAACCGAAAACAGAGATACTGATGAAAATTCTCCTACTTCTGATGTCGGCGACCTAGACACACTGCAAAGCACCACTGAAATGTACAAGCAATAGGGAAAAGGCCCTGGTGAGAAGAGTGTTCAATCGGTGGATAACACTCCCAAAAGTACGATATCCCAGAGCATTTCTCTAACGACCCACCACAACAACAAAGAAACTCAGAATTCTTCAAACAAAGGAGGAGATAACGACCCTCCTCAACCTAAAATTGATAGTTCTCACAAGCTTCCAGTGGACAAGAAGAGCAAAAAAAATTATGGGATAGGTGAAAGAGCTCAAAATTGAGAGTGAGAACATGGAACTTGAGCCTGATCTAGATAGAGTATTATTCTACCTTGATCAACCCGGAGACGTGATCCAGCATAGTCATCCAATGGACATAGATGATACTTCAGGAAGATGAATGAATCCTTCGTGTTCCAGAGTGTTGTTTTTGACAGCCAGTCCAAAAAATTAATTATTGAAAAAAAAGATGTAAAAAATAAGAAAGGAAAATCTCGTTCAGAGGTTAACCTTGCGAAAATGCGGTCATCCCAAATATATCGAATTCACATAGTGATAACAGATGCTCTTGATGATTCCATTGGAGGCATTGAGGCTGAGAATGCCAGACTGAAGGACCGGGTCAAGGAATTGGAAGAATCTTTGATTCCTATGCCATTGCTTGCCAATCCTTTGGAAAAAGCCATGCTTGCCACCCCTGCAACCAAGTTAAAATGATCCTCCAAACTCCTTGCATCGTATAGAGGATATGTGGAGAATAATATCAAGAAAAGAATGGACTTGATTGCTGAGTCATGGGAAACATTACAAACCATGGTTTCCCTTGGAATGAGGGCAGATAATTTTCTCGAACATTTGCAAGCAGAATTAAAAAATGAAGAACGTTTCTATTTAGACATGGTCCTTCCTTTTGGCACGTTTGTCAACAACATGACATAAACCAAAAGAAGACAACAGGATATCCCATCCAAAAACTGGATCTCTCAATTAAATGCATGCTGGAAAGAAAAAGTGAAGAACATGTATCTCATTGTCCAGTCATGTGAACAAGCCATATCAAAGAAAGAAAAATTATTCACAAAGCTGACCAAAATAGACTTATCCAGATGCCAACTTAATCGTCAACTCCTTTCCCTTAACTAATCAAGCCTTCGATAAACATGTTGATATTTTTAAGGCATTGTCTTTGGAAAAGTTTTACAACATCCTTGAATATGGTGAAGATGAAATTGACAATTGGCTAGTCAACTATTCGGTACATAATGAACAAATTGATCAGGCTTTGCGTAATCTTTCTATCGATCTAAGGGAATTAGAAAAGGAACTTTTCAACATAAAAATACGGAATGAGATCAATGTCTCCCCCTTGAGAAGCTACATTAAAGAATGGCTCGAGAGAGAATTGAAGCAGGTCGCCGACGAAAGGAAACATGCAATTGTTACGATTCCAGTAGCCATCAACGACAACAATCAAAAGGCATCAACAAACAAATAACAAAAGGGGTGATATGTACCATCACTGTAAGTTTATACTGATCACATCTTGCTTTCTTTATCAATCGAGTTATTCCACTTTTTTAAATAGAAATGTCTAGCCAAAGACTAATACCTTTCAATTTATTCTTTTTAGGTATTGCACTCTACCGTCACCCACTTCTTCTTTCCAGAGTCCTATTTCTTGTACATATTTCTCTTATGGTCCACGGGAGCCCCAATCCCATTCTGTATGACAAACGCATTTAAATTTCCAGGAATATGTAACAGACAATATTGTTTTTTGATATATTTAAAATACAATTGTTTTTTTATCTCCTTTTATATATATGTCCTCATAAATTTTTATCTTCCACTATGTTGAATGTCAAGAAATTGTGTTTATTTAATTTCAAAACTGTGTTTTATGTCCTTTTATATATATGTCCTCGTAGATTTTTATCTTCCACTATGTTGAATGTCAATAAATTGTGTTTATTTAATTTTAATATAACTATTTTTGTGCTGGCACATATAGAGACAAAATAGACAGAAATTTTGAGCATAGAAAAATAGATTATATAGTTTCAAAAAATAAATGGGACTCTACGGGTCACGTGTCATTTACTGCATTGATACCACTTGTTCTTCATGCTGCTTTCCACATCTTCGTTGTAGTTTCCATCTGCCTCCGCTACTTTTCCCCCATCCCTGTGCATTTATTCCCATTCCAAACTGGTAGGGACTACGCTACCATGCAACACTTGTTTAAATCTTGGGATCACAACAAGTCGTCTTTGGAGAGGTGTTGAAAAGTCCACTCAAGACAATAAGGTACGTGCTACTCTTTTCGACTATGAAAGCCTCGAGATGGGTTGTGGT
>JZKD02S1621279.1:83271-104045 GCA_000966675.3 Picea glauca | reverse complement strand
TGGGTAATAAATTAAGGGGCTTAATAACTTTAATTTAATCCTTATGAAACTTTACGTATGACAGGTTAAGGATAAGATAATAAAGGAGGGGATAAGGTAATAAAGGAGGGGATAACGTAATTAATGGAGGGGAGGAGAGTCGGTGAAGGGAAATATATGACGACGAAGATTCCTACTGGAGGGATTATGAGAATTTGGGGGAGGAAGAATTATTGGAGAGGAGAAGACTGTATTTTTGGTTTTGATATTTTCTGGTTTTTGTTGTTGGGTTCTGGAGTTTTGGTGAACCATTGCAGGGGGCAGCGGTTTGCTGGGGGTTTTGGGCACAGGGGCCAGAATTCCTTACGGTATCCTAGAGCTAGGGAGTCGGACAGGCTGCTCCTAGCTGCCTGGGTGGTTAGTCGGTTTTGGGCAAAGTTTAGCACAGTTTCAACTTCAGCTTGGACAAACAGAGATCGGGGTTAGCATCAGGAAGAGGTATTTTATTTATGAATTTTCTGAGTTATGTGATGACTATGTAAATTATTAACATGTTGTTCATAAATTTAATTCATGTTGTGGATAAATTAAATTTTCTGTTGAAAATTCTATGCTTATACGATGATTATTGAACTACTTAGGCATTGAAAGAAATTTATGTTTAACTGTATGAAATTTTTAGGCTTACATAAATTTAGGTTCCTACACAAATCCTCCTCTGTGGTGATGAGGATGAAGCGATCCAATGTGATTGTCCTTTTCTTTGTAGTTCTTTGGAAGATGGCCCTCTTATTTCGATCATAGGAGATCACATAGATATCGACGACCTCGTACACCAGTTCAAGAACTTGTTGATCACCCCATGTGAGTGTGTTTCCCATATTTCCAGCGGTATATACTTGTTCTAGATAGTGTTCTTGAACTCTCTTGTCGTACTCCGAGGGCTCAACCTCTGCCCGTCGCTTGTCCGGGATCTGAGTATCATGTAAAATAGAGACGTCAGGAAAAGATCCAATACTTACTTGTCTATCAGTCTTTGGAATGTCGATTTCCTTTTGTGGGGATCCTTCCTTTGACTCATCTGGTTCCGCCTTGTCTTTTGGATTATCTACTCGGGTCTCTGGCGCATTAGGCCTCTTCGTGTCAGGACCAATTTCGGTTTCTATTTCCTTCCCTGGGACCTCTTGGGTTCGAACCCTAGGATTAGGCAAAGGAGCCTTCTCAGGTCCCTTTTCTTCTTGGATCTACACAAGGGTCCCGAGAGATGTCTTTGGGCACTCATCAATGCTATATATATTTATAAATTATCTCAAAGGATTAGGCGTGCCTTCTTCCATTGATACTCGATCCACCTCTGGTTTAATTGTCACACCTGCCAACGATCTGAATGGTGGCCTTGTGGAATCATGGTTATTTTACCCATTGTCATTACTAAGGTTTATGGAATGAGGGTCCCTCACCCCCGCTGGGATTTCTTCCGCAATTTCGGTCAGAATATTTGGAACTATGATGAGGTCCAGGTTATCCTACATCCGCTTCATTAACAACTGGGCATGTTCATACATGAGTCCCCCCATCCCTTGTATATCTTGAACTTCAGAGAAATTCCTAGCTTGTACTGGGGCTACATGGGAAATCCCTGTTGTTTCAATGGTTCCCTGGGGAGATCCCACCGCTCTGAATGATATCATTACTTCTCTTGTCTTGATGGTCTCCTGAACTATTTGTTCCAGGACTGTTTCGTACTCATCCAAACTCATAGCCTTGAATCGGGTTGAATTGGGGTCATCCATCCTCGCCATAACCTCTTCCCAATATTGAGCATTTTCGGTGAATATTTCATCCTCAAACCTGTTGTGGGAATATATCCAGAAAGATGATACCTATTGCATGTGCTTCAGGACTAGGCCCTTGGGGTCATCTTTGCGAAAATGGCCAGTCTGGAATCAGAACTCTAATTGGCTTAACCCTTTTTTCTTGTCCAGCACGGTGTCCTTTACCATGTAGAAACCAATATGGAACCCATAGGGTATGAAAACTCGCTTCTTATCCTTTACCAAAGTAGCATTGTAACCTTGCAGGATGCTCTGATAACATATTTCCCCTACTATTAGTCGATCAGGGACATATATAGGTAGCAGATGAAGTGCTCCAGTGGCATCGAAAACCATGATGTAGGTATCACGCTCATCCAGATACCTATGGCCAACCTTTGCTATAATATTTTTAGCTGTGTCTAACAGCCTTGGGCATTCTTTCTTGAACATCAACAAATGAATGTGTGTGATAAACTGGTCGCAGATGAGAGAGTAGGATTTCTTGTACCTATTCTCCCACAAGATGCCAAAATAAACATGGACCGGTAGATCTAAGGTATGCTAGCTTAAGTTCATTCCAGTGAAAGCATTTGTGGCACAGACGACGTCCAGAGGATAAGATGCCATGTAAAAGGACGGGGTTTCTCCTTATTTAGGCATCTAAGCTTGTCGAATGTAGGTGCTCAGTTGTTTGGAGATGATTGAACCCCAGTTAAAACCTATTCCATAAATGGCTATGAAATACGCTAGAGGCATCCAAGATTTTGAAAACCTAGAGCAGTCTTTTTCCCCATGCAATATGCAGAGGAGTGCCATTGGATAGATGTAAGGATCTTTAAGGTTGGTCGTCGGGTACCAGGCGAAGGTTCGTTTGGTGAAATTTTTATCCTCTCTCCACCAGGAAGCCATCACCTTACTGGTTTCATGTTTCTCATAGAATCTCAAAACAAAATCAGTATTCAACCACTCTTCCAGCTCTCTGAGCTTGTAATAATTCTGCACTTCCACTGGAAGGAAAACCCCGACACACCCATCGTTGTCGTCGTTAATCAAACATTTTTGTGTGTCAATGTGATCAATAAGCCATTTCAGGAGTTCAATGCAGAGAAATATTGGATTCCTGCTCGCCACCATGTGTAGATACGCCTTTCAGACATTCAGGAGGACTTCATCATCGAGTCTTCTCGTATCAGGATTGTTGTGCGAGGTATATTTGGGGAGTTATTCCCACTTAATCTTCTTGAAATGGTCTTCTCAACGTGGGAATACTGTCTTGGTCCCAATGTTTTCCTCTGTGTCTCTAGAGGCCGGGGGTTGAAAGAAAGATTTCTTGGTGGCAGTTTTGATGACGGGCACCAGTTTTGGAGCGAATTCCAATTGTCTCGCCACCGTTGGGGAGGAACCTTCTCCCACCTCTGGTTCCTGTAGCTTTGGTGCTCTTGGATATTTCCTGGCGGTGGGATTCTTCGGAGGCATTGTTCCTATAACGCTTGCTAAACAATTGTTTTTATACTCACTAGACCTTGGAAGTTATCCCGGGACTGCTTGCCTCACTCCTCTGGATGATTCGGATTCCTTCACGCACAGAATAACCCTGTTTTCAATGAATTAGAGAATATAACGGGAAATATCCTACTAGTCGTATCAACTAGTTCATACGAGTAATGGGAGAAATTCAAAACAATATACCATGGAAGCTCTGCAAATAAATTCTACGTGGGTTGACGATGGAGCCAGGGGGGGAAATGCATTGTATCGGCAAGTTCAAATGGTCCTTTTTATTCGTGCACGAATTATAAACTAGTGCAAGATTCTGGAATTAAAAAACCTTTAAATGCCTCGTATCTAGCTCATCTCAGATCTAAAACATCCCATCGCTTCGTCTTCTTAGTGGGCAGATTAGGAATCAATAATATTCTTATGCATGTTTTTGTCGGTATCCTCATGAGAAAACTTCCGACGTCGACTGACTTCATCGTACGGTATCAATGTGACACCATTAACTCGGGATATAGGGCACTAACGACAAGGAACTAAACTTATGGGTAACGATCAAATTCGAGACTTTGTTTAAGTCGAACGCACTAAACTGAGCTTGACACTACGACTGCCAATGTCGGGAGAGTATCTGGGATTGACCTTCGAGAATAAAACTAATGCGCAGTTTCTTCGTGGGTTATCGTCCTTCGAATCTCCCGATACCAAAAACATCTCAGAAGTCAGCGATTGGTGATTATTATTTCATTTTTCATTCAATGCTTATTTGTTTAATCTTTCACCGATGCCAAATTGATCGATCATCGACGATATTCTTGGTGATTCTTGTCGCAAAATAAATTTTGCATCTGCCGACGCCGAAGAAGATCGGGGCTCGACAACTTTGGTTCTCTCTAGCATTTTCTTTCACATTAAATCCTTCCCAATGCTGAATTCCTTAAGCGCATTCGGGAAAAATTTGACTGTCATTTCTCTAATTTAGATATTAGTCTTTTAAGTTAATGATTTTTACATGCCCAAGCAAGGTTTTAAAGACTTAATGAGAATAAAAAATGATAAGTAAAGGAAACATTTTTCATATCAGACAATGCCAAAAGATCAAGTGGTACCCAAAAAGTGAAATTTTACGTAGACTTTTTAGGGTGTGTTGAGTGCTCAACAAATGTAAACTCACTGGGAGAAAGAAGAATCTATGTTCTTCCTTCATTATCGGCTGGTACAAAAGCTGGTGGAGAAACTTTCCTAGTTTTAAGTTAGAGCCTCATTTACCTTTGCAATTTTAAATCCTTCGGTTGATGATTCTGGGTCTACGGGTTTTTACCTGTATTCATCCTTCTTTTCCTGTAGCCCTGAACTATGCCCCCCTTTTACAAAAGTCTAGAAAAGCATTCACTGGCATGAAGCCCTTAGTTACCTTTACTCATTGTCTTCAGTGTTTCTCCACTGCCAGCGAGCATCCATAGCCCCGACGGAGTCACCCTGACATCACAGGCCTTGCTCCGCTACCAGCGAGCGTCCATAGCCCCGTCGAAGATATATGCATACCCTCTCCTAGTGATCACTCTTTTGATAATGTCCATTCTATTTCGGCATGATACCCTGAGCGAGCGAGAGAGGATGACGTCTTTTTATTTCAAAAACTAAGATGGTTAGGTGGACCCTTAGCTAGATTTGTGTCTGTTTTCATGTAGTCCTTTATGGCTTTCCTTCTTCCCCTAAAGGTCTTACCAAACCACTAAGCAGACACTTCTATCATTTCTTCGAAGTTGTTCGTTTTTGCGGGTTAGATGAAGGGATCCTTAAAGAAACCGCAAGTTCCTTGATGCTTCTTGTGTTGTATGTGAGCGATGAGTTAAAAACAGAGTTCACCACGTCGCATGACTTAAGGTCAACCATTGTCTTGCTAAACACAACTTTCAAAAGTGAAAAAATCCAGAAAGGAAAAGAAAACAAAAAATGTATTTTGCAATCATGAAAACACTAAAACAAGATACTTTTTTTTATTATTATTATATATATTTTTTATTATTGGAAATATTGTTTGAGGGGTTGGCCATTTACTGGGAGGGCGTCAGGTTCCCCCCTCAGATTCTGTAACTGATAAGTGCCCACCCCATTCTTCTCATCCACTTGGAAAGGTCCAAGCCACAGAATCTGAAACTTAGAGTGCTTCCCTTTTGGCTCCTTTTCTCTATCCCATTTCAGGACTAAGTCTCCTATTTCAAAATTCTTCTCTTTGGCCTTATGCTTGTCAAACCACCTCTTCACTAACTGTTAGTGAGCTATGAATTTTGACTAAGCCTTTTCTCTCTCTTATTCTAGCATGAGAAGAGTAACAATTCTTTGTTGTATGACCGATGAGGGTTCCCCATTTGAATTTTGGGCTAGTTGAAGAGATGGAAAATAAAAACCATTTGGGAGAATGGCTTCCTGTCCATAAATCAGGAAGTACGAGGAATTTCCTATAGCTTATTTGGGTGTGTCCCTATCGGCCCATAAAGAATTATGGAGTAGATTATGCCAATTCCTTTGGTTATTTGCAACTATCTTTTTTAATATTCTCACTAGGTTCTTATTGGTCGATTCTACCACCCCATTTCCTTGTGGATAATAATTTGCAGAGTACCTAATTATGATTCCTTTTTCCAAAGCAAACTCCGTCAGTTGGATGGAAGAGAAATAAGTTTCATTATAAAAAACTAGGTCAGAAGGGACAGCAAACCTCGTGATTAGATGTTTCTCTATGAATTGGATCACCACTTTTTCATTTACATGAGTCAGAGAGATATCATCTACCCATTTTTTGAAGTAATCAGTGGCATTCAAAATGTACTTGTGTTGTTTTGAAGAGCTTGGTATAATTTCTCCTATGATATCTAACCCCCATTGCTCAAAAGGCCTAGAGATAATCACTCACTGGAGTGGGATTGTTGTTCTCTTCTCTCTCCCAACGCTCATTTGACAAGTTTTACAGTTCCTAGTGTAGGTGTGAGCGTATTTGAACAAGGTGGGCCAATAATAGCCATCCCTCAATATCTTATGAGCGGTGGTGTTTCCTATGAAATTTCCACCAATGGGGCCATCATGGAGCTCCTTGAGAACTTTGTCAATGTCCTCACATTCGAGGCATCTTAAAATTACCCCATCATAATTAATCTAGAAGAGTACGGAGTTTATGGGGTGATAATGTAAATATTTTAACCTAAGAGCTCTCCTTTCCCTAGGGTTGAGATTTTCTGGGCAGGTTCCATGGTGTACAAGATAAGTTAAATTCTCATACCAAGACTCGGGCCCTATGGAAATGTATGAAGATTCACCACACCATAATGCCATTTCATTCTCCCATCCAGAATCTCCATTTACTTGGTCTTGGGATTCAACTGCGAGTTTGCACAACCCTTTCCCTTTAACTAGTTTGGAAGGTTTTATATCTAGATCAAATTCTTGGGCCGCTTCCATTCAGTTCCCTCTTCTTTCCCTCATATCTTGCTGAGTAGACAAGGATCAGACCGCAGGGTGAGGCACAATCACTTTGGTGTGGTTCTTGAGGATGTAGGACCTGAAGTGTTTTACTGCTTTGTATATTGAGTAAGCCTGTTTGTTTATGGAAGGGTAATTCAGTTCATCTCCTTGGAGGTTGGTACTCATGAATGACATTGGGGCCTCATTGTTGTCATCATCCTTCTGAGTCAATACCGCAACTAATGATTGGTCAGAGGGAAAAGTATAAAGGAATAAATCCCTATTGAAATCGGGACTTCGTAACACGGGGGCCCGGGATATGGCAGTTTTGATATTGTTGAAAGAATCCTTCCGTTCATCATCCCACTTAAATTTGACATCCTTGCGAATCATCTTTTGTAACGGTTTGATGATTTTTTCCAAATCGGGAGTGAATTTCCTCACAAAATTGATTTGCCTGAAAAAGGACTGCATAGCTTTCTTGTTATGGGACAACAAGAGTTGAGCTATGGCCTTAATCCTTTCCGGGTCTATGAGAATACCTGCCTAGGATATAATATGACCTAACAACTTACCTTCCTCGACGCCAAAAATAGTTTTATTTGGATTTAAGGATATATCATATTTACTACACCTTTCAAAAACTTGAGTTAAGTGTTGGATGTGTTCTTCTCTGTTCTTTGAATACACAGTTACGTCATCGAGATACAAAACCACACACTTGTTGATTAATTCCTGAAATGATACATCCATGGCCCTTTGGAAGGTTTCTCCTACATTAATTAACCCAAAAGGCATGCATTTATAAGCGAAGGTTCCCCACTTGGTTCGGAAGGTAGTCTTCAACCGATCTTCCTCTTAAACCAGAACTTAGTTGTAACCTGAGAAGTCGTCCAGTAGAGAGAAAATCTTCAAACCCAAGGTAGTTTGCAGTAGTTGCTCCATTGGTGGGACTAGGTAATTGTCCTTTTCTGAAGCTCTGTTAAGGTTTCTAAAATCCATGCATAAGCGAATTTCTCCAGACTTTTTCCTCACAGGAACCATATTTGGTAAGCATGCGGAATGCCTGGCCTGGAAAATGATCTTGGCATATAAATGTTTCTTTAATTCCCGATACATGAGAGGTTCCAGGGATGGGTGATACTTTCAGAGATTCTGTTGGAAAGGTTTCACCTCAAGTTTTAACGATATAGTGTGTTGAATGATCCGGGTGTTGAAGGTTTTCAGGTCTCGTTAGGACCATGCGAAGACATCTTGATATTGTCTGAAAAATTTGAGATAAGCCTTTCTTTCCTCTTTAGATATGGTCTTGCCGAGATACACATTCTTTGGATTTTCCGGGGTTCCGAGATTTATAGTTTCATGCAGAGGACAGGAGCTACCAGTCTTTTTGTTCTTAGGCCCCCTAAAGCATTCGTTCAGGTCAAACATATTTTCTAGATTAGCTATCCCCTTCGGGATGGTGTGAGATTTCAATCTATCAATAGGATGGCTTGTTTGAGGACCAATTTCTTTTGATTGATCCTAAAATATGTCATCGTCAATGGCTAAATATTTGAAATTGTATTGGTTAGTCAGGAAGTTTATGATCTGTTCATCCCCCTCAAAGACTTTCCAATTAGAGATATTGTTGGGCACTGATGGTTTGTAGAGTAGTTCCACAGTGAATCGGGAGGCTTCATAGTCTTCCAGAGGTGACATCCTTGAAGCAGTTATGGCCAGGGAATCAGTAAGAATGTTCTTTTCTCTCAGGATCATGGTAATATTGAAAGCTTCAAAATGCTCCATTAACCTATGCACTTCCTACTGACAATTCTTCAGGTGAAGGGAATTGCAATGCATAGTATTCGTTACTAGTCTAACGATAATCTTTGAGTCCCCGAAAACTTTCAATTCTTTGACATTCAAGTTTGTGGCTTTCTTTAACCCTTGTACTAGAGATTCATACTCGATGGTGTTATTGGTGCATTGAAATTCTAGTCTATAGGACAGAAAATGACTTTTACCTTTTGGATCAATGAGGATGCACCTTGCCCCTGATCCCTCCTACGATTTAGATCCATCAAAGTATATGGTCCAAATTTGTGAACGAAAATCTCCCTTTTCTTCTTCCTTATTACTTTCTAGCTCTCCTATATCATGTTCTATAATTTCTAATGCAGGGTATTGGCAGAAGAGGGTGTCTTCTGTGGGTATCGATGATTTCTCTTGAAAAAACATTTCATATTTTTGAGTGAGAGGGACATCGGATAAGAGAGGGGAAATTTTTTTGAAGTGGGAATCGCAGGAATAATTTCCCAACACGAGGAAATATGTGGATGAGGATTCATTCAAGGTTTCTATATCAGTGACCGTATGTTTCAGATATCTCCCCCTATCGATTCTGATCATATTATTGTATCCCTTCAGCGGTAGCCAAAGGTGTGCCCAGTCTGTGCTAAAGTACCCATTTAACTTCTCAGACCAATATCAACTTAGTAATAACCCATAGGCCTCTAGGATGTCTACTATGATGATGTCAATCACTTGTACAAACTTAGGATGTGTCGCTATTCTGATCATTACATCTCTATGTTCCCCCATGACTTTGACCTGATTCTTGTCTAGCTGTATCACATGTCTATTGCTCTGCAGAGGAACGACGTTAAATTTTTTTGCAAATAGACAAGGGCATAACGTTGGAAGATGCTCCTGAATCTAGCAAGCAATTATGGAGGTTCCTATTGAAAACTTCGAACGTTAACAGGAAAGGTGGGACAAAAGGATTCCCCTTCTTATCTTTTGAACATGTATTCACAGTAGGTTTATTCACTGGGTCCGTGGAAGATAGGCTTATTTCCTGAACATTGCTAGTCGTAGGGTATTCTATTCAGTTCAAAGCTTGTAGAAGGAAGTCCTTCTACAGAGGGATCCTGCATATGTCCATGACTGATATGTTAGCCCTTAACTTATTCAAATATTCAACTATGTTGTAATCTAGTTTGCGCAATTCTCAGGTATGGATGCTTATAGGTTTTTTACTGGGATCAAACGATGCTTTTGGGTGATCGGGAGTTGTCTTATTTCTCGAATTTTGGGTAGCAGTGATATCTTTTGGGACAGGTGGACCTTTACTGCGCGTCTGCACCACCGAGACCTCAGTGGGTGATTCTTGAGACTCAAACAGGTCGTCGGAAGGCATGATCAGGTCGGGATCCCATATCAGCATGGTTGTATCTTTTGGTGGATCAATCTCTTCCTAGTCAACAGTATTTATAACTAAACTGCTTGATTGTTCGGTCAGGGAGACTTCATCTAGAAACCGATTGGCCATCAAATTCATGACATGCACCCATTGAGGGTAGTCTCTTTCAGAGTGGTTTTCCTGGTGATACGTACAGAAAGAATCATATGCTACATTCCCTAGATCAATATTTAAGTTAGCTGGGGGAGGTTCAATCTCCTTGAATGGTGGGTTCCTTTTAAAGAAAGGCTTATAGGGCCTTTGGACTTGGTTTCCTTCCGCTACGTTTCTCTTCATGTCTATGATCTTGTTTGATAATTTCTTAACCATGCATTGTAGATCCTCTATGTATCCATTACCCTTGTCGGGAGTCTATTCTGCTTGTTTCCCCAACGGTCTAGTCAAAAGAAGTCCTCTCTTGGGAGGAGGTTGAGTTTCTTTCTTAACTAAAGAAAACTGGCCTTATTTACACACTTTCATCTGGAATTCTATCGTTTTGGCTTCTTCAAAATTCTCAGCTAGGGTTCATTTAGCAACCCTTTTCACGAACATGGAAATAGAAGTTGGGATATTGTTAGAATAAAATTTGATTTGCAATTCCTGAGTTGGCCTAGCTTCAGGTTGGAAATTGTTCAAGATGGTCATGAATCTTTGATTGAAGTCTTTGACCCTTTCTTTTGAAATCATGGTGGCGGCGAAAAACTCAACCATCAGAGCTCCCGTAGTAGTTTCTTCGACAAATTTGTCTAGAAAATCTTTCTGGAACTTCATCCAGCTAGTTATAGATCCTATCGGCAGATTGAAGTACCACGTGAAAGCTGAATTTTCAAACGTATTGGGGAAAAATATGCATACTACATCTTCATTTTGGACATTCATAAGCCTTATCGCTATTATAAATTTCTTTATATGATCTTCAGGCAATCCAAAGGTTTCAGGATCGAACTTGGGAAGCAGCTTCTCTGGATATCAAGGAAGGTTATGAACTGGTCCCAGGAGGGCCAAAGCATCTATGGCCAACCAGGGTTGATTGTTCAGAGGTGGGTTCCCCCTTTCATCATTATGGTCATTGTTGCCTTCCATATCTTCAGACTCTGAGTTAAAATCCTCCTCTTCCAAAAAAATTTCTGGTTCAGAGACATCACCGGTTGGCATTTCAGGTATCAAATCAAGAGGATTTTGGATTTCGGTAATTACAAAATCTGTTAAGTCTTCTACCGAGTGCACGAAAACCTCGTCGGGAGTACTAACCACTGGTCTACTTTGTTGTTTTCTTCGAGGGAGTATGGGAGCTAAGGACAACAAACTGATCTCTCGGGCATAGGCTCTTGTGATTCTTCTTAATTGATTTACCTCCTCGTGAGGAAGAGCGTAAGGTATTTCAGGGTGAAAAGGTTCTTCCTGAGGCTGGGGTGAGTTACTCGTTTCAGGAGTTCTCAGCATGTGTGGGTTGTCTTGGGAATGAATAGCCATGCATGTGGGCTATTTTGAATCTATAGGTTGTTTGAAATACTCTGTAGAATATATATCCAACCATTCATTCTCAAGCCCTCCTTCTAGCACCAATTATGTTGATTTACCTCCTCATGAGGAAGAGCGTAAGGTATTTCAGGGTGAAAAGGTTCTTCCTTGGGATGGGGTGAGTTACTCATTTCAGGAGTACTCAGCGTGTGTGGGATGTCTTGGGAATGACTAGCCATGCATGTGGGATGTTTTGAATCTATAGGCGGTTTGAAATACTCTGTAGAATATATATCCAACCATTCATTCTTAGGCCCTCCTTCTAGCACCAATTATGTTGATAGGTCTTAAATTCCTTGATTCAATAGTAGGAACCAAACTCGCCACCGAGGCCCAATTAGACTCTGCAACATTTAATAGTGGAATGGTTCTCCAAATCTTGTGATCCAGCCAAATTATCAATGGGATTTACGCTTTCTTATGAAGTCTCTTCCTTCAGTTTGGACTATCTCTTTTTTGTATTTTTTCTTTGGGTGGGACCGATATAATATGTAATCCGGTATAAACCAACTTGGCAAAAAAAAAATGAGTTAAGATTAACTAAGGGGGAGAGGTTGAACTTGGGATAATCCGCTACTCAAACACGCAGACAACAATTTTACACCACAGACCTAGTACTAATACATTAACCATGTGAGCATCCAATTACTGTTTGAGATACTAATTACAATAATAAAAAAAACATATGCAATAAGATAATGGCAAGAAAGACAATTCATCTACCATAATCATTCATCACATAATAACACATTGCACCAAATAACTTGACAACAAAATTAATTGCTCTTACTCATTACAGCATCATTCATGAAACAAGATAGGAAATAGTTCTTCTCCATGTCCAATCACAGATGCAGTTGATGAAAATAACTTGTCTCTAGTCCAGAAGGACTTCTCAATTCAAAGGGAGCTTCAAAATAATTCTTAACAACCAGAAAGAAAAAGTTCTTGCAACAACCATTGACCTCTAACTAATTGGTCGATGTTCTTATTTATAACATAAAATCCAACTGAAAATAATGGCTAAGTGTAATTTGAACAAAACAAAATTTGCCATGTGGCATCCTCTTCTAACAATTTCTTTAATAGTCAACTCGAGATATCACTTGAAAGGGTGACTTTCCTCGTAGACCAACTGATAAATAGACCCTCGCAAGTTTGGGCCCATGGAAACCTGTGCTTCTCCATCGGAGCCACGTAGATTCCTCTGATCTCCATCACATGTGCTCGGTACTTCACTAGATTGGTGTTTAAGTGTTGTAGCATGGTTTGAGCCTTCATCGGATGTTCCATAAATCTTTGCACTTGTCCTAGCAACGTATCAGTCACCTTGGCTAGCTCTTCGGCCCATAGTGAATCATGCTTGGCATGCGATCCGATTATGTCTCATAAGTCGATGAAGTTGTTGGGGTCGCCGAACTCGGTTACAGGGATTATTTTAGGGGCTAAATTTTTCTCATGGGCTAATTTTCCATGGTTTTTCCAAAAATGAGATTCGCTATTTTAAAAATGATTCGCCCAAATTCTATAGGATAAAATTATTTTACCTTAAAAATCGCCAAAATTTTATAAAAACTATATAAAATCTTTAGAAATTTGAATATTTTTACAAAAATATCGCCAAACATTTATAATTGGCATATAAAGGATTAGTAAGATTCGCCAAGGTTTCTACATTTTAAAATAAATTTTCATCCTTAAAATCATCCATGCTCGGTTAGTCCGATAACTTTCATTTCTTTGTTGATTTTACCCCAATGTTTCTCGCATTCTTCCCATTTCTTTTGAATTTCTCTGTGTGGTTCTTGAGACATCTTATCCCAATACTCGATCATCGCTTCATTTGATCAAGATTGTTTTTTCCCAACACTCAGATGTCATGTTCTTCTTTATCTCGACCCTGCTAGACTGTATCGATGTATTCGAGTCTTTCTATGGCTTGTTGCGCCCCTTTCATGCCACCACACCATATCCTTTAATGTTGTGAGTGCCATGGGAGTGTGTTCCTAGAGCTCGACTATCTTCGCAGTGAACAGGTGTCGCTCGTGTGTGAATCTATTGTAAGCCCCTTTGAACTCACTTCTTAGATAAACCACGGTTTGAGTGGTGCCCTAATAGTATTCAGCCAGGTGGCGCAAATGTTCTATCTCCTCCAGGGCAGCGACCGACTCTTTTTCATCCCGTTTAGCTCTGTCTAAGGTGGCATATGAAATCACCCTCCCCGCATCGATGAGCTTAGATGTTTTGGAATTTTATGTTTTTATCAAATCCTCCTCTGTGGTGATGAGGAAAAAGTGATCCAACATGATTCTCCTTTTCTTTTTGGTTCTTTGGATGATGGCCCTCTTCTTTCGATTGTAGGATATTGCATAGATATCGACCACCTCATCCACCATTTCGAGAATCTGTCGATCACCCCATGTGAGTGTGTTTCCCATATTTACAGCGGTATATACTTGTTCCAGATCGTGTTCTTGAACTCTCTCGCCATACTCCGAGGGCCCAGCCTCTACCCGTTTCTTATCGGGGATCTTTGTATCAAAGGAAATACAGACGTCAAGAAAAGACATGATACTTACTTGTCCATCGATCTTTGGAATGTTGATTTCCTTTTGTGGGTATCCTTCCTTTGACTCATCCGACTTCACCTTGTCTTTCAGATTATCTACTCAAGTCTCTGGTGCATTAGGCCTCTTCATGTCGGGACCAATTTCGGTTTCTATTTCCTTCCCTGGGACCTCTTGGGTTTGAACCCTGGGATTAGGCGAAGGAGCCTCCTCATGTCCCTTTTCTTCTTGGATCTACACAGGGGTCCTGAGAGATGTCTTTGGGCTCTCATCATCACTATATATATTTATAAATTCACTCAAAGGATTAGGTGTTCCTGCTTCAACTGATAATCGATCCACCTCTTGTTGAATCGTCGCACCTGCCGACGATCCTACTGGTGGCCTTGTGGAATCAGGTTATTTGACGCATTGTCATTACCAAGGTTTATGGAATCACAGTCGCTTGCCCCCGGTGGGATTTCAGTTGGAAGATTTGGCACTATGATGAGGTCTGGGTTATCCTGCATCTGCTTCATTAACAACTAGGCCTGTTGGTACATGAGTCCCCCCATCCCCTGTGTATCTTGAACTTTGAAGAAATTCCTAGCTTGTACCGGGGCTACCTAGGAAATCCCTTTCATTTCAGTGGTTCCTTAGGGAGATCCCACTGCTCCGATTGATATCATTTCTTCTCTTGTCTTGATGGTCTCCTGAACTTTTTATTCTAGGATTGTTTCTTGCTCATCCCAACTCATAGCCTTGAATCTGGTTTCCTTGGGATCAACCATCCTCGCCATCACCTCTTCCTAGTATTGAGAGTTTTCTGTGACGATTTCATCCTCAATCCTGTTGTGGGCATATTTCCAACAAGATGATACCTTTTGCATGTGATTCAGGACCAGGCCCTCGAGGTTGTGTTTGTTAAAATGGCCAGTCTCAAATCAGAACTCCAATTTTCTTAACATTTCTTGCTTGGCTTGCACGATGTCCTTTACCATGTAGAAACCAATATGGAACCCATAGGGTATGAAAGCCTCCTTCTTATGCTTTACCAAAGTAGCATTGTAACCTTGCAGGATGCTCTAATAATAGATTTCCCATACTATTAGTTGATTGAGGACATATATAGGTAGCAGATGAGGTGCTCTAGTGGCACTTAAAACCCTGATGTAGGTATCATGCTCATCCAGATACCAGTGGCCAACCTTCGATATAATATTTTTAGCTGTGTCTGACAACCTTGGGCATTCTTTCTTGAACATCAACAAATGAATGTGTGCGATAAACTAGTCGCAGATGAGAGAGTATAATTTATTGTACTTGTTCTCCCATAAGATGTCGAAATAAACATGGACCGAGAGATCTAAGGTATGCCATCTTAAGGTCATTCCAACGAAATCATTTCTGGCACAAACGACATTCAGAAGATAAGATGCCATGTAAAAGGATGGGGTTTCTCCTTGTTTCAACGTCTAATCTTGTTGGATGTAGGTGCTCAGCTGTTTGGAGATGATTTCACCCCAGTTAAAACCTATTCCATAAATGGCTACGGTATACACTAGAGACATTCAAGATTCTGAAAACCTGGAGCAGTCTTTTTCCCCATGCAATCTGTAGAGGAGAGCCATTAGATAGATGTAAGGCTCTCTAAGGTTGGCCATTAGGTACCATCCAGAGGTCCGATTGGTGAAATTTTTATCCTCTCTCCACCATGAAGCCATCACCTTACTGGTGTCGTGTTTCTCATAGAATATCAAAACAAAATCAGTATTCAACTGCTCTTCCAGCTCTCTGAGCTTGTAATAATTTTGCACTTCTACTGGAAGGAAAACCCCAACACGCCCTTTGTTGTCATCGTTAATCAAACATTTTTGTGTGTTAGTGTGATCAATAAGCCATTTCAGGAGTTCAATGCAGGTAAATACCAGATTCCTTCTCGCCAGTATGTGTAGATATGCCTTTCATACATTCAGAAGGACTTCATCGTCACGTCTTCTCGTATCAGGATCGTTGTGCGGGGTATATTCAGGGAGTTCTTCTTACTTAATATTATTGAAAATTTCTTCCCAACGTGGGAATATTGTCTTGGTCCCAATGTTTGCCTCCGTGTCTCCAAAGGTCGAGGGTTGAACGAAAGATTTCTTGGTGGCGGTTTTGATGATGGGCACCAGTTTTGGAGCGAATTCCAATTATCTCACCACCGCTGGGGAGGAACCTTCTCCTACCTATGGTTCCTGTAGCTTTGGTGCTCTTGGATATTTCCTATTGGTGGGCTTCTTCGGAGGCATCATTCTTGTAACTCTTGCTAAAATGTTATTTTTATACTCACTGGACCTTGGAAGTTATCCCTGGACCGCTCGCCTCGCTCCTCTGAATGATCCAGATTCCTTCGCGCACAGAATAATCTTGTTTTCAATGACTTAGAGAATATAATGGGAGATATCCTACCAGTTGTATCAACCAGTTTATACGAGTAATGGGTGAAATTCAAAAAAATCTACCACCGAATCTCTACAAATAAATTCTACGTGGGTTGATGACAGAGGTGCAGGGGGGTAAATGCATTGTATCGGCAAGTTCAAATGGTCCTTTTGATTTGTGCACGAATTAGAAACTAGTACGATATTCTTGAATTAATTAACCTTTAAATGCATTGTATCTAGCATATCTTAGAGATAAAACTTCCCATCGTGTCATCTTCTTAGTGGGAAGATCGGGAATCAATGATATTCTTATGCATGTTTCCATCGGTATCCTCCTGAGAAAACTTCCGACGTCAATTGACTTCATCGTACGATATCGACGCAGTGCCACTGACTCGGGATATAGGGCACTAACAATCGGGAACTTAACTTATGGGTAACGGTCGGACTCAGGACTTTGCTTAAGTCGAACGCACTAAACTGAGCTTGACACTGCGACTGTTGATGCTAGGAGAGTATCGGGGATCGGACTTCGGGAATAAAACTAGCATGCAGTTTCTTCGTGAGTTATTGTCCTTTGAATCTCCCTATACTAGAAACGTCTCGAAAGTCAGTGATCGACGATTATTATTTCATTTTTCGTTCAATGCTTATTCTTTTAAACTTTCACCGATGTTGAATTGATCGGTCATCAACGATATTCTTGGTGAAGCTTGTTGCAAAATAAATTTCGCATTTTCCGACGCCAACGAAGATCAGGACTCGACAACTTTGGTTCTCTCTAGAATTTTCTTTCACGCTTAATCCTTCCCGATGTCGAATTCCTTAAGCGCGTCCAAGAAAACTTTGACTCTCATTTTTCTAATTTAGATATTAGTCTTTTAAGTTAATGATTTTCACATGCCCAAGCAAGATTTTAAAGACTTAATGAGAATAAAAAATGATAAGTAAAGGACACATTTTTCATATCAGACAATGCCAAAAGATCAAGTGGTACCCAAAAAGTAAAATTTTACGTAGACTTTTTAGGGTGTGTTGAGTTCTCAACACAACCTAACCCATGATTAACTCCTAGTTTCACCCACTTTGACTAGTAAACTTCTTCTAGGAGCTTCTAGAATAATTTGACTTCTTTGACCTTCTAAGGGCTTCTAGATAATTCATGAGGGTTCTCCAAATTCACAAGGCCATAACTCTCTAACCGTGAGGATTCATGTGGTGTTCCACATATAACTAGAAATGGCATGACATGTAATATCCATATAGAATAATATTATATGTACGTTCATTGATCTTCATGCCTTTATGTCTCAAACAAACTCAAGTCCCTTACCCAAACCTTTGTGAAAATATAATTCACTACCAGACTTCTCCAAGGGTTGACATGAATCACTAAGGGTTGAAATCAATCTACAATATCACTATATCACTCTCCAAGGGTTGACATCAATCTACAATATCACTATATCACTCTCCAAGGGTTGACATCAATGAAAACCAACAATCCAAACCAATTTTCCATCAACCTAAACCAATTTTCCAACAATCTCCCCCTTTGGCATTGATGGAAACACTTAGTCAAGGAAACATTGTCATCTCTCCCCATCAATGTTTCTATCTCTCCCCCTTTGACATCAATGGTAAACGATATCTCTCGTTTGGGGTTGATCTCCCTTTCTGAACTCTCCTTGGGGTTTCTCCCCCTTTCTTACATGCCAACGATTACTCTCTCACTCCCTTTGACAAAGGATTAACTCCCCATGTCGATATGACATTGTACCTGCTCTAACCAATCCTGGTTAAAAGAGTAGCTCCCCCTATGGGTGTGTCTCCATGTATGTATGCTACTAATATTTCTTTCTCTCTCTCTCTCTCTCTCTGATGGATTCTCTGCATGTTTATGTGTAGATAAATGTAGGTATTCTTGTACCTGCTTCTTTTTGTAGTTATTGTCCATTGGTTCTTCCTTGTGTAATCAACTGACATATATGAAATGCATTCAAGAGTAAGAATTCAAATATTCATGTGTCATTATCATCCATTATGATAATGTTCCTTTATCTCTAAACCAATCTACGAGTGACTCTCTAAATCCATGGTATCCTCCACTATCATATATATGTCCAAACATGTTAAGTTTTCTTAGGAATCCATCTCTATCCATATTGTCCATGAATTTGCTACTCAACTTTCCACACTGATGACCCATCTATCACTGTACTATGATGAAGTCTTCAATGTTGCAACTGATCAATCTGTCATACTGTAATTATGCTAATTGATTTCTCTGAATATGTCTAATCGAACTTTGGAAGATGCTAGAAGGATGGTTCTCTAAACTATCTCAGTTATTGCATAGAATCCCCTTGTCTAATAGTCATATTCCTTGGGAGCCTCCAAGTGGAATGGCTCAGAAAAATGCATGCTCTGATGTAAATGCACTACTAATTGTACAGATAGGTTATACATATTGTAATCATCAATTTACAACTTAAATCCTAAATTATGGAGCCATGTCCAACTTTTGGTGTGCAGTTTAATATAACCAACTTTAACAATTTGTCCCTTTGATTTTACAGTGCAATTCTCAGCCTTTATGTACACCAGGTTGGTTTATGTATGACAATTCCAATACAAGTTTATAGACATGTGTAAAATCACAAACTATAGCTTATGCAATTTGAACCATTAAATTTGGCTCAAAATTGAAACTAGGGCATGCATTTGAGTCTGAGGCAGTTTTGAATTCAAATTTACATGAAATCCCAATTCTAGGTGTATCAAACCAACATCTCATGTTATTTAATTGAACTTTAGATGAATAGGTAAATTTATTGTTTATGTAAATCCATCTTAAACCTTATAAAACAAATTTTGGAGCTACCGGGAAGCTTGGGAATGCATTTTCATTTAGTTACTTAGTACAGTTTAGACCTTGCAAATTACAAAGAAAAGTTTTCCTATTTTTCACAACCACCCTCTTTAAACTTGCAATTGCAAAATTAACAACATTAATAATTTTAATATAATAAACCACACCCCCAACAACTTTCAAAACTCAAATCTAAGGTATAATACAACCTTGGGTTACTTTTTACAAACAGGTTGTGCATTCTGAGGTTTTTACTAGGCATCTCTTTCCTATTTTTCTACAGAAGAATATTTTATGACTCTTCTTAATGCAAAACTGAACTTGGTTTCTCTCATAACCCACCATCCTCTTATTCATCAAAATCCCGTGAATCTTTGTGCAAACAAATCAATATTTTTGTATTCTATAGTTTAGACCTTGCAATACATATAGCTAACATTAAGATTGGCCCCTTTGGTTTTAGAAGGAAATTTTTATCCTTTATGCACATCAGTTAGGTTTGTTTTTTAATTTTCCAATACAATGTTATAAACATGTGTAAAATCACAAACTACAACGTATGCAATTTGAACCACTAAATTTGGTTCAAAATTGAGACTAGGGCATGCATTTGAGGTTGAGGCAGTTTTGCATTCAAATTTACATGAAATCCCAATTCTAGGTGCATGAAAGAATAATGTTCTTCAATTTAACTTTAGATGCATTGGTAAATTCACCATTTATGTAACTCCATCTTAAAAATTATAAAAAAAAATTTGGAGATAGAGGGAAGCTTGGGCATGCATTTTCATTTGTCACTTAGTATAGTTTAGACTTTGCAAATTACAAGCCAAACTTTGTCTCTTTTGCACAACCACCCTTCTAAGCTTGCAATTGTAAAATAAACAACATGAACATGTATACTATGATAATCACATTCCCAACAACTTTCAAAACTCAAATATAAGGTATAATACAACATTGAGTAGGTTTGGGAAAAAACAATAGAGAAAAACTCTATACCCTTTGGATCCTAATTAAGGTTGCGGTGGACAGGGAGGTTAAGAGGCTACAGGTCTTTGGTGACTCCAAACATCTGATGGACTGGGAAAATGGTAAAAGTAACATTTCTAACTTGGATTTGGGGCCTATTTTCCATAGGATTGTGGAAAATAAAATACTTTTTGGAGACGTGTTCTTTGCTCATGTCTACCGATATTTCAACCCCAAAGTTGATTAGTTATCAAAGGAAGCACTCATTTTGGAGGAAGTTTTTTTGCTTGTTCATGATATTAAGGACCACAATGTTAGACAACTGAGAGGGGGGGGTGAATCGGTTGTTATCGTGCTTAAACAATTATGGTTCTTTTAAACTCTTTGTAGAGATACTGAATGATGATCACAATAATGCAGGGAAATAAACAATGGCACTTTCAGCATCATTCACATATA
>JZKD02S1621279.1:36540-74605 GCA_000966675.3 Picea glauca | reverse complement strand
TGTTCAAGCACCCACTTGAACCTTTGAGGACACCAATCCTCCCTAGCTCCTCCCAACCACCCTGAAATATAAATCTTTGCTACTGAACCTTATTACAGTGATATGATGTTCAACACTAGCTTACCAGACTCATCACTGTTCTGCTGCATTTCGTTGCTCTGTCTGCCTCATTGCCTTTATGCACACATCTCTTGTGTTGTCTGTTCTTCCACTTTTTATGCTCTGTGAGCCATGTCCATTCACTTGCGCAGTTCCTCTTCTGTGCTATTCAGCTGTTGCACTCTGATCCTTCTTCACACATGAATCACCTTCACCAACAACAACCACAACAAAATCCAACAGTAACAACAACCCAATCTCTTCTCTATACCGTGTATTTATAGCTTCTGTGCACCTTGTGCATGCAATGTTCGCAATGCCTCTGCATGCTGACTCCACATCGTTATCCTCCACCTCTCGAGTGCTCTGTCTGATCATCATCATGACTCTTCAGCTTCTCTCGTGGTTTTCCCTGCGTGTCCAGCATCATTGTATGTTATACTGAGATTCCTCGGCCTCTCTGGCAGTTTGAGACTCTTCGTCTTCTCTGTGATAGTTGAACTCACCTTCTCTGTTTCAGTTACAGGCCTCAATGCTCATCAGTTGTCAATCACCTCCATGAACATCTTCATTCCTCTCAGAGACTCTTCACCTCCTCTGTCAGTCATCCCGAAGCGTCTTCGCATCCTCTGGTAGAAAACATCAATGGTTTCTAGCAGTTTCACTGTGTCGTGCAACAGTAGCCCTCAGATCTCCTTCAGTTTATTCTACATCGTTGGATGAGCTTTATTAATTTTGCCTTTAAATCGGGTTTCGGCATTTCGGCATTCCTGTTGCATTGTGTTCTTGCCTCTCCAAGTTGCGATCCCCGAAACTCCAATATGGAGTTACATCAACGGTCCAGATCCAGGCTTGATTTAACAGATGTGATTGAATCGCCATATCGCATATCGCGATTTCGACATTCTTGTTTCCTTGTTTTCTATTTCTCTTGATGTCGCGATCCGCGAAACTCCAATATGGAGTTATGTCAACGATCCAGATCTGATCTCTATTCAATGGCTGCGATTAAATTGCGATTTCATGTATCGTGATTTCGACATCCTTGATGTCCAGTGTTTTTGTCACTTCAAAGTTTCGATCCCCGATACTCCATAAAGAAATCAGATCAACGGTCTAGGTCACTTCTTAACTTGACGGCTCATATTACATCGTGATTTCACATATCGCGATATCGGGATTCCTGATGTCAATATTCTTTGGCATTTCCAAAACGCGATCCTCAAAACTCCGACGTGGTGTCCATCTGCAGACGTCACACATGGATTGACAAGTGTTGAATACTGCCACGTGTCACTCTGATTCGTGACTTACATGTGCATGAAATGTTGAATCAGTCTGACACTTGTCATTACCTGGTTGTGCCATGTGTTCCTAGATGACGTGCTCTGCTGACGTAAGTTGGGTCGACGGTCTAGATCACATCTTGATATGATAGTTCAGGTTCAGTCGGGATTTCACACATCACGATTTTTGGATTCTTGATGTCAATATTCTTTGACATCTCCAACTCTCGATCCTTGAAACTCCGACAAGGAGTCGGATCAACGGTCCACATAATCCCCTGAGATGGACGGTCCTCCTACTTCCGGTATTTGTGAGCCCTCCGGCTGAGCTCGTGGTCCACGTGACCTCCCCCTATATGACTGCAGCCAAACCTCCTCATCGGGGTTTCAAACTTTCCAATGTTGAAACATGTATGTCCTCAGGATTCGCGATCCCTCGAATCCCGATGCGCTCTTTATGCACTAGCTCTCCTGGCTAGGCTCCTGGCCCATATGACCGTTATCCCTGTGACCGCAGTCTTACCACTCATCGGGGTTTCAAGATTTTCAATGCTGCAATGCATTGGCTCACAGGATTCCCGATATGTCAAACCCTGATGAGTCAACCCTCCTTTTAGGATTTCACCTTGGCTTTTCCTGATGGTAAACCTCGTGCTTCTCCTGTCCGATCTGGCGGCTAACGAGATTTCTGAATGAGATCCAACGGCTCTCGATCTCTCCCTTATATAGGCTTCTCCTGAGCTCCTCCTGGACGTAGAAACCAATGGTCCAGATCTTCTTCTTCAGCCGATCTAACAGCGGCTGTGCTCCCTCCTGATCTTTGCACACTTTCCTCCCAACCTTGGGAGAATTACTAGTTCTCAATGGCCTCGACCTTTGTCTTCCTTCTCCTCTGTGAACTCCTGTATCTTGAGCTTTGTTGTGCACGTTCTCCTCGACGTTGTTCCTCCTGAGCTTTCACTTCTGAATCCCCAAGGGATTCTTGGACTTCTGCGCCTCTGCAAAGTCTTCACATGCGCACTCAGTGCTATCTCTCCTGAGCTTCTCACACGCTCAGATCCCTAAGGGATTTTATCCTTCTTATCCTGCCATATTCACTGTTGTACTTGCCATCAATGACAAGCATACGCTACCTGTTAAACATTTGCCAACACATAATCCTACAAATTTGATACTCTTAAATCTTTTTTAATGAATGGATTTTTTGTCTTGTTTTAATTTTTGTTTATGTAAAGTTAGAGAGAGTTTGTCTCATGGTTTTTTCTTGGCATCAATATGAAGTTTTGGAACTATTTTCTTAAAGAGAGACCTATATAAGAATGAGTGTAAGAGTAAAAGTCATAAGGATAGGCTATAGTCTTATTTGATAGAGGCAGACTATAAAGGAAATGGTTGTTAACGTTAAAAGTAGAAGGGATCTTGTCAATGTGTATTTCATTTCCACTAGAAATATCAATACAATTGTTTTTGTCTTATAAAAAAAACCTAAAACATGATTTCCTGTAGGTATATTCAGACATTATTAAAAAGATGAATTAAATATCACTTAAAGATTGCAAATAATCACTAAACATCACAACAAGCATCACATATAAGACAAGTATGAGTCAAAAAAATTATTGATCTTCCATTAATTCCTCATAAATATAGAAGGATATTTACATGACAAACATCACAGATACAATCCCCATTACAAAACTAGGAAAACTGTAATACATATTCTACAACTTTCTCCTCTCTGAAGATTCCTCCTAAAGAATCTCTAACAATCCTCTCCTTTTCTATCTCTCTACTTACAACCTTATATATTATGTTCCCTATGGGGACCATCGTGACCCATAGGTTTCTTACATAAGTGGATCATAACTAGATTTCATGAATTCATAGGTACTTGAGCCAGTTGTTACAGCTTTGAGGCAATGCTCAGTACTTGAGGTGTAGTCTTCCATGTTGTATACAGTCATATGCTACAATCGATACTCAAAATGGTGTTTTATCCAATCAATAGCTTCACATTATGGGGTGGTACTGAATAGCTTACAGCGTGAATGGGTTCCAAAATTCGTAGTGTATCGAAGGGTCTAGAAGATACAGAATGTGGTATGGATATGGAGGGTGCACCACTAGGTGGGAAGAGAGAAGGGGAAGTATTGAGGACGAGCTTGAGGAAAAATATTACGGTGAGGATGGATTAAATTTATACAAAAAATATATATGCTTACCAATTGTTATGGTCTTTTTGCTAATCAATAGTCACAGTATCCTATACCTGGGTCAAACACCTTCAATGTCCATTTGGCCCGACCAAATTAAAAATATTTCTTATGGAAAACTACTTTGTCTCTTGACTCCTTATACTATCTCATTCCCTTGAAACTATTGACAACATCGATTCCTCCCCTCAATATGTGCTCCATTTCCTTTGGTCCTCCTAGTGTTGTTGGAGACTCCCCCTTTCTCTGTCTTGGGGCCTCCTGGACTATCAAGATTGATGCGATGTGCTTCTTCTTAACTAGTGGCATGATCCGCATATAGGTACAGTAATATGACCTATGAGCTGGACACCTGAATCCTTTCCAATTTTTCCCCATGGTGTCATAGTCTAAACATTCTACAATTAATTGGCATTTTTCATGGTGATCTAAATATAGGCAAAATCACAATTTTATGTTGTTTAACTTCATTTATGAATGCATAAATGGATTCAACGTCCTGAAAAAACCATAGGGAACTCATATTATACTTAAACACTTGATGGGATACTTATAATGTCATGGGCTATTGTCCCTTCATTATACAAAGGGGTAACTCTGGGACATGGCAGTATCGGTCAGCACTGATCATCTTATGAATTCACTGGTAACATTAACTAATATCTAACTTGAAATTCACTCATAGCCTATATGGAAGCACAACTGATCTAGATCAGGTACTGTCCAAGCTTCCCATATCATTCAAACTTCTAATATGTACTATGTTCATCTATTAATCCTTGTACTTTACAATCATATCTCTTGTCCATTCATGTTTAATTTACATCTCGACATAGAGCGGGCACAATAATCTCATGTTGGACATTTTTATCCCCCAAAGGAAGCATAATTGATGTCTTGATTGATACAACATGGGAATTATAATATCATGAGGGAAATTTTTCCCCCCCTAGCTGGCACAATTAAGGCCCAATTGGGTGACAAACACACCCATGAGACAAAAAATTGTTGACATGGCAGTACCATGTAGGTGCCACAGTGGCAAGACACAAGGTAATGTTGGGTCACGATGGTGATGTCAACATTGCAGAATCAACGGTCTTGAAAACTATCGAATACGAGTTGGATGTCTAACAAATAGTGAACTATGTCATAGCTCTGAAGAACATTGGGGGACCAAGAAAAAAATGTAACAAAATTTTGAGAATTACCAAGTAATGTCCAATGGTAAGGTGGATTTTGTATGTAACATTGGAACTCCCCATTAGAATTCAACACCATATGTAGTAGTGACAATAAGTCTAGAGAATATCCTTCTACCCATGTCATGGAATTACACCTTTTGTGTTCATCCAACTCCTTGGTGTACAATAGTGTGATATTTCATATTTTCTAACAAACCTTGACCGAGAGCACTGCTAAGTGGTATATTGAGTTGCCAAGTTCTTCATTTCATGGTTTTTCATCTTTGGAGATGGCCTTCTTGATCCATTTTCAACTTATCATATATTATGAAATTAGAATAGATATTTTGACATTCTTGTGTCAGAGCACTGCCACTCATATCTCTTATCATATCTGTGAATGGAGATGGCAGTGTAGGCTCATTAGATTTGAAATTCAAAACCAATTTCTAGAGGATTGGTTTGTTAAGTATTTATTACCTAATGTCACCAAGGATGTTGTGATGTGAGGATCCCTAATCGAATATCAAGCTATATTGTGTACTCACATTGACCAGATTTGATTTATTCTCAATCTAACATCTTATATGAGAAAATACCTCTTGCTCCTCGATCGTAAAAAGATCCTCCTAAATATACCCTAGGACCACATGTCAATGGTGTGATTGGTTCCATTTCTCATTCTTTCACTGGACAATTAGAGATATAGAAGCCACAAAAGGATATCTCTCATAATCCACTATCACTACGCCAACATCACAAAATTCCTCAGCCCCTACCCAAGCCTCTAATGTTCATTCGGTCCAATCAAAAAATTCATAAGAACAATCAGCAAGCTGGAAGCAAGAAGAAGAAGAAAAGAGAAAAATTCTACTTCTTGAAAATGGATTTCCCTTGATACTAATGCAACAACCCACCATCCTAAAAAATAATTTTTCCCTATCTCATCTACAAATAGTTGTGATGAACCCTACACCTCCATAAGGGGGCACACAAGGAAATCCCCCATAATGGGGCGATAGAAGAAATGTTAATGTATACATGTGTGAACAAGATGTTCATATACAGAAAAGAGCTCATAATTATGATAGTATTGATAGTGGTCCTACTGATAAGGATATGTCTTCATCCCAGCCAAGTGGCTCTCTATAGATAAAGCATCCATCCAATGATATGGTGCTTCACCCAAAAAAAAATAAAAAAATTACAAAGGTCTATGCATAACCCAAATTCTTGAGCCACTCATAACTATAGTATCATTGAGGATTTGTCTCAAGCACCATGTTCTATTTCTTCCCTTGAGGTCCTTCAAAGTTTCCCCACATAGTGTAAAGCATTTTTGACCACTAGTGGTGGTGTTAATCCCTTAAACACTCATCTGATTACTTTTGACCTTGACCAAAGTAGGCTTATTCTTCCCCAACATATTGCTTTTGAAATCCAAGTATATTCATGTGGTACAAACATATTTAGATGCATTTTTAATGAAGGAACCTCTACATGTATGATATCATTGTCTTGTTGAAGAGTCTTGGGTCCTCCAAAGCTTGTTTCATTTTCTAACATGTTGAAAGCATTTTATAGTCATGCTTTTAATCCCTATGGAATCATAGCTAATTTTCCTGTAATGATAGGTGGAAAGATTGTTTCAATGGAGGTTGATGTAGTCAATTCTCCTTTAGACGATAATATTTTGTTAGGATGTAGTTGGTTTTATAAGATGATGGCAGTTGTTCTTGAGCCTTTAAATTCCTCCACTTTTCTCATTAAGGTAAAGTGGTTACCATATATTACTTAAATAATGTACACCTGATTGGAAAAATAACACCAGTATGAATTTTCCATTCTTCAATAACTCCAAGGGTTCATTTGATAATATTGGCATTGGGATGTTTAAAGATTCATCTTTGATGGACACATTTACCCTCCCTCCACCAATCAATTATGTTAACTTGTCTCCTATATGTATGATTTCAATGGGGACTGTTGAATCACAAAGCTTTTCCTCAACATATGTTTCTATCAATAGTCATGGAAGATGATCACAATTTTCATCATTATATCCAATATGATCAGTTCATTATGCCCATTTGGGCTATCAACCCTTATATTTCACACGATTTCTTGGATATTGAGATGCCTTCAAATGATTCTATCCTTGAATCCATGACCTAGTTTGAAATACCATGGTAAAATATGCATCATAAATCATTTTTCCTCCCCAAAATGGAGAAGTTATAGGTTTTCACACAAATCCTAGTTTCATCTGGTGATATCAATTGGTATCAGTGCCCCATCCTAAAATATAATGTTTATGTGAAAGGGAGTTTGGTGAATATTTAGAAAATGATTCCCATCAATATATCAGTGAAGCTAGGTATCGTCGAAAAAATATTGATTGGTGTATATTGTTCACCTGATGAAATTGAAATTTATACTACCCTTTTTAGAGAGTTTTGCAATGTTTTCATTTGGACCTATGAGGAGATGTCAAGAATTTATTCTTAGATTGTCGAACATTAAATCAAAATGTATAACAATTCTAAGCCTATTTTAAAAAGGGTATTCCTATTCAACCTAAAAAGGAAGCTACCATTAAGTTAGAGGTTGAAAATTTGTTTCACACTAGTTTCATTTACCTTGTTCCTTTGACTGAATGGGTTTCTAATCCTATTCCAATTACCAAGAAACAAGGTACCATTTGAGTCTGTACTGATTTTAAGTATCTTAGCGAGTCTTGTCCTAAGGATGATTATCCTACCACATTCATTAATCAGATCATAGATTAGTGTACCATTAGTGAACTCTTTTCCTTCATGGATGGTTTCTCTAGCTATAATCATATTTAGATAAAGAAAGAAGACCAACATAAAACTTTGTTTATATGTCCTTAGGGTACTTTTTCCTATTGTAAAATGTTGTTTGGTCTTAAAAATGCATGTAGCACATTCTATCGGGCCATATCATATGATTTTCATGACATCAAACATATCGATGAAGCATATTTGGATGATTTAGCTACTCAATCCAATATTCATGTTGATCATCCATCTCATCTTCATGTTGTATTCACTAGATGTTGGTACTATAACATTCATTTGAATCCATATAAGTGCATATTTTTTGTGATATTTAAGAGATTACTTGGTTTCATCATGTCCAAGTTTGGGATCATGGTTGATCCTTTCAAGGTTGAGACAATGGTTCAGTTTCCTCCCCTATGTACTATTAAACAAATTCAAAGTTTGAAAGGGAAGGAAAACTTTATGTGAAGATTCATCACAAATTATGTGGATATTACAAAAGGGTTCATATATATTCTGAAGAAGTGAATATACTTCATATGTGATGACCAATAACAATGCTCTTTTCAAGATTTGAACAAATCCTTGGTGTCAACCCCATTGTTCAGTCCACTGGACTACAACAAGGACTTTTTGCTTTATGTCATTGTATATGAGTCCAACATTGTTATGGTGCTTGTCCAAGAGAACATTTCGCAAGTCAAAAATTTGATTTATTACCTTAGTAAGGGTATTTCTATTCCTAAATTGAATTATTCAAATGTAAAGAAGTTATATTTGGTAGCATTTCATGTCATCCAACATCTTAGAAACCATATTCTTCTTTGCAAAAATATTGTTTTAGTGGACTTCAACCCAATGTAGCACATTTTGACATGTCAAATAATTAGGGGAAATTATTCCAAATGGATAGCCATATTACATGAGTTTGATTTAGAGTTTTCCATTTCAAAATCCAAGAAGTATTTAGCTTTCACCAAGTTGATTTATTTAAGATTCCTAGATACATTGAAGAAACTGCGGTCAATGAGTCCTTATTGGATGTGTTTGTTTCTCATTGACTTTTCTAATCCTTGGTATGGAGATGTATAAATATATATTCAAACCCAATGGTTCAACCCTTAGTTATCCAAATATGAGTGTCATCTTATTCACCATTAAGATAAGAGTAATATCATCATTGCTGATACCAAGTATCATCATGGTGTGGACTTAGTTTTGCATTGGTTTTTAGTCCATGAAGAAGATAAGAGTTTCTTGAATTATTTCCATGTTGAAGCATGTGGTGTTCATATTTTTGGAATAGCCAGAACCCATAAAAATTTTCACATGGGATACTTATGGCCATCCATCTTTAAAGATTGCATTAATGTAGTTCAAAAGTTTCACCCTTGTCAAGTATTTACTCAAAAAATGTGGGCTAATCCTACTATGTTACATCCTATAGTTACCATTGTATCCTTCACCAAGTGGGGGGTTGACTTTATGACATGTAATCCTTCTTCGGCCAATGGTCACAATTACACCATTGTGGTTTTTTACTACTTCACCAAGTGGGTTGAAGCTATGCTTACTTCTTCCACCGATGGCATAATAGTGAATATCTACATATTCAACCATATTAATTCTAGGTTTGATGTTCGTAGAATTATTGTGACTGATCATGGATTGAATTTTCTTAATAAAATGATGACCAAGTTATAGGCCAAGTTGGGTTTTATGCATGAAAACGTGTCTCCTTACTATCCTCGTTACATTGGTTAAGTAGAAACCATCCATCAATTTTTGAAGACTATTATGCAAAGGATGGTAGGAAAGCATAAGACTAAATAGTACCTAATGTTTTTCTCAACATTATGGGCCTATTGAACCTCAGTTAAAACTTCTATTGGTTTTACAAAATTCCAACTCATTCATGGAGATGAGGTAATTCTATTTATTGAATGAAAAATACCTTCATTGAAGCTAGTTGTAGAACTCCTTCTTAATACCTCTGTGGAGGAATAAAGTCTCATTTATTTGTATTGTCGTGATGACCATCATCGAGAAGATGCATTGGATAAAGAGACTCATAAGAAGAATATTAAATTGTAGTATGGTAAAAGTGTTCGTCCTCACATCTTTGTTGAAGGAGACCTAGTTTTGGTTTATGACCAGGATCAAAAAAAGTTAGGGGCATGAAAATTTTAACCTCTTTGGCATGGTCCTTATATTGTTATCAATTATTTATGAAAGGGGACATATACATCAATGGAATATAAATGGAATCTTGTGTTTGAGCCTCACAATGAGCCTAACCTGAAAAAAGTGTTATGTGTAAGCATCAATGTTGCACAATGCTTTGTAACATGTTGTATTTTCAAAGTTTTTGTACTTTAGATCCTTTTCATTTTTTTCATTTGATTGGTTTTAATTGTACGATTATCATGCTTGGTGCTTTATTTGCATACATCTGCATTTATCCCAGTTTATGTAGGTTTTTCAAATGGCACCAGCCATAGCACCTGAAACATCACTTATGCCACATGGGTGATATTGTCGCCCATAGACTAGCTAGTGAGGTCAATGGGTTCATTCTTCAATTATGTGACCAAAAATGTTGCAAAGTATAGTGCAGTCATCAAAATTCTATCCAAAGACATTTATCTCGACATCTGTCGGTTAGTTTTGTATTTGGATTCACAATTAGTGGTGTCATAACTTAATGATATCTATCCTGTGATAAATAATGTGCTTCTTCAGAAGTATTTGAGGATGCAACTTCTTGAGATACAATTTGAGTTTGATAATTATGATCATGTTCCAAAAAATTTAAACAGATTGGTCGATTCATTGGCTAACTATGTGTTTATTGGAATTTGTTTTATTAAGAAGATCAGTTATACAAGCATGGATGTACAATAAACATGGAAGATAAACTAGCATGACTTAAATCATAAGAAATAACTCAACCATATTATAAATAAGATAAAATTTCAAGACATCATGTCCACAAAATATGCAATGAAAAAAATTAGACTACATGGTCTATAATGATATAGTATAAAAAACATCTTAAGTCTATAATTCTATCGATGTTGAAAAAAGGGAGGCTCTCATCTAGTCATCCTAAGGCACGTGTGTCTCATAGTAACACACTATCACATTCGCCACCCACCTCACTAAATGAACAACGTGGCACTATAATTTTTGGGGGACATCATCTACCCTCATCATGGGCACACCCATAGTGAGCCCCTCAAGATTCCTTTGTACCTCATAGATTTTATATGTGGCGTCTTCATCTCCCTCATCCTCATTCGACTACTACTCTTCCTTGAATATACGATGGTTAGGGGCCATCCATTCTAGTTGGAATGGTCCCACATATATTTCATACATTATGATTGTTAGTATCATTGCATAACCAAAAAATACAATATTTTTAAAATCAAAAAAATGTTATAATTTTTTAAAAACCAAAAAACACATGTTATATTTCTTACCTATGCCCCCCCCCACTGTTCTTTGGGAATGAGTACCAACTTAGAATCAATTCAAAAGTTAGTGCCTACATATGGATAGTCCTATATCATGACTATCGTATCATCCCACCAATCGAGCAAATCCTGACAAAAGGTGCTTATTGGAAAGATACACCTTAATTGAGCCATGCAATCTATCCACTTCCTCATCTTGGGCTTAGATGGCCTCATAAATAGAGTATACACATGTGTACACATATGAGGGACTCACTCTAGGAATAAATATATAAGGATCAAACCATAACCAAATTATTTATATCTACCAATCCTACATCTAGCCAATTGGTCCCTCATGTTTACTAGAAATCTAGTACACTAGTCGTATACTTTGGGCCTCAAGCACTCTAGTGCATAGTGCATGTTGGCCTGGGAGGCCAAGTGGGGTGTTGTGTATCTATATACCTAAATAATCATGAATAGAATGGTACATAGCGGAAAATACTATATGTATTTTATTTTAAACTGGTTGTTTCTCTTTCTCAACCCTAGTCAATAATGTGAAACTATATAATCATCTACAATACCAATAGAACCACCTCTACCACCACCTTTCAAGAATACCATCCTACCATACTAGGATATTATTGTAAGGAAATATATTTCATCCACATCTAGGTGAATTATTTCATGACCAACTCGGAAATGTTGTTGTCCAGGGTCCCATAATTCCACAAGCCTTTGCAATAGCATGCTCTAGCTCCTCATGTTTTATCTCTAGAAAAAATTTAGAAGCTTACAGTCTCTCAATGCATATAAGATGGCATGGTCATACAATGTGACCATGTCAATCGCCTTATACTCACATTCTTTCCACTCTATCATCTTGATTATCCTTGCACGCAATCAAGGAAAATGTTGTACATCAACAATCAGTCAAGTTTCCTAAGAAAAATTTTCAATTATTTCCTATTTCGAGCATGGTCATGATTGTTCCTTAGGAAAGATGTGGACAACCATGGTTTTTTCATAGAGCAATCATCACTAGGGTATTATTTCCATGACTATTAGATATTGAACCCATGGCTGCATAGATGTGTACCAAACAAGGTTCAACACCTCATGATTTTATAGCATAGGAAAAAATGAAAATATAATGTTGAGTTTGAGTTGAGGGCTTACCTAGTTCAAACAAAATGGATTTTCACAAGTTGAGTCTCTCATAATATATCTTAGAATTTTTGGAGGTAAAAAGGATTTTTCACCAAAGCTAAACTTTGGCAAGGTAAAATAGTAAAAAAGATTCAAGTTTTCCATATATATACCAGTTTTTGACCCTTTTTCCAATCTGAAGTAGTCATTTTTTCCCTTTTTGAAACGAATCCCCTCATAACTTCTAGTTTGTTCTTTAAAATTATTTTATAATATTTATACTGGTTTATTTAGCCTTTGGACTAGTATTGCTGATCATTTTTACGGGACTATAAAATCATCTTTTTGGTATTTTCTTATGGAAATCTTTGGTGAACTTTCAAGTAATGTTTCAATCTATC
Organism: Picea glauca; assembly: GCA_000966675.3. Lineage (NCBI taxonomy): Eukaryota > Viridiplantae > Streptophyta > Pinopsida > Pinales > Pinaceae > Picea > Picea glauca. Next base: position 62,005 of record JZKD02S1621279.1, on the reverse strand, counting down.
ATATAGCAATAGGTTTTCTGTGCATTCTAATCTTGCATTATTAACCATCATTTGTGCTAACATTATTCCTTAGGTTTGATCTCCTCAAGTTGTCTCTTATCTATTGTAGGTTGTAACCTATTCAGTAGTTCTTACCCTCCATGGGTCTCTTTAGTTAGCACTCATTTTGCCATTTAGTTCCCATGCCAAGTTATTTTTCATAGGCCTAGGAACCCGTATTTAACTTCTACATGACTTAGTATTTGGGACTTCATGCTTCTCTCTTGTCTTTTTTTGGTTGTTTCCTTAAGGGTTTCCCATTATTTTTGTTTTGTTTACCATTGTACTTGCTTATCGAAATTTGCATCTTTTTTCATACTACTATGATTCCATTCACTTAATTATGCTTATTTCCATTGTAGTTACTTTTGAACTTAGTCATTTGCATCTATTACATCTAGTTTGCACCATACATCTTTGGAGAAGACACATTCATAAATGGACACAACTTTCCCAACACCTTTTTTGCATTTGATTTTCATCGGTTTGTTCCATGTATTTTCATGCCACTGAGCCACTCGTTTTCTCCACTATAGTATACTTTTATCTCTTTTTCACACTTACCAAAACTTGAAAAATACACAAAAGAAATCAAAAACATAAAAAAGGGGGAAATAATTTGAATCTATATTTTATTCAATTCTAGTGGTAGTTGTTAGTCATTGTCACCCTTTAACATGTCACATGTTTTCCATTGTCTTGCAATTGGGATTTAATATTGTCCTAGGAGCATAGTACCATGATTTTGAGATATTACTCCTCTGATTGGTTATTCTTTCAATCATTATGGAGAAAGTTTCAATGCCTCCAACGTTGTTGCTTTATATCATTGGTCCTATTAGTGTCAGTTCTTCCCAAGTCATCATTATGTCATGGTATATGTTCAAGGGAATTATAATCCTGAGTCAGTTATTCTAGAGTATTTTTTACCATTCATGTTGGTTATCCTTGTGTCAGTATGTACTTGGTGGTTTCCTTATTAACGAAAAATTATTGGTTCTTTTTTGGTGTTGATTGATGTAGGATACATTAATGCCCTCCTTTTGATGGATCTCTTCCTATTAATGATAGATCATTACCTAAGAAGTAGATCTAGAAACTTTTATACTACCTCGGGACTTGTAGACATTAGTGGTAGGTTCCCTCATGATTGAAAGTGGGTTTACATCATTGACCCCTAATTGATCGGTTCTACAAGTGTTAGTTATTAGATCATTTATTCACACTTGCTAGACTGTATTATGTACCTTAGGGTCAACCTTCATTATTGGAGGGTCCCCTCATGTCTGTTAATAGTGTCTATCAATGAATGGTAATTAGACAGGTTCTACTATGCTTGACATTAGCTCATTTATTCACATGATGTAGACAATCACGGAGTTGGGATTGAATACCCTAGGTTAGGGTCATCCTCTTTCAATGCTACCTTCCTAATTTAGATGAGATTGTTCCACTAATTGATGATTACTTTGAAGACTATTTTTCACTCTCATTTGTGCTAAGAGTATTCCTAATGTATATAGTGACATAGATCCATTGCATATTTTCTCATGGTTGTGATCTTCTAGAAGACATGGATCCACCATGTACTTTTTTTGGCCATGGTATTGCATTATATATACTTCATGTATATATAGTGTATTTTTTTGGTGATTATTATTATTGATATATCTTAGCATGGGTATGCATGCCTCCAGGATTATTTTTATTTGATTGGTTTATTTTTTCTTGTAGGTACTTCCTAGTTCCTTGATCTACATAACTCATCCTTATTCCACTCATCAAGTGGATATTACTTGTAATTTAATTCATCCATTAGTTCCTCTTATGCCTTCATACATTAGGGGCATTTGTTACACCTTTATTTAGCACCAAAGGCCAAGACAAATGTAAATGAACCAAAATACATTATTGGATCAAAATGAATTTTCTCACAGAAAACTTGATTACCAAAGGAAATCAAGGTTGTGCTTATTCCTAGTAAAAGAGTGACAAACCATGGATTTCCCATAGAAAAAATGTGGTTGGTCTCATTTTTCCCATATAAAACCCACAATATCCCCTTAAAGACTTGAAAAATACAAATTCACTAGGAAAGTTGAAAAGCTCTAAGTTGGAAAAATCCAAAAGCTCACATGGTGGTGTGCATGTCTTACAAGTGCACAACCTGCATTACATGCATCCCTATATTCTCTCCTCAAGAATCTATAAGTAAGAGAGACAAAGATAAGGGAGGGCTGTCTATATGCAAGCTTCCTTATGTTATTGAATTTTCATGAGAATCATTGGTCATAAGTTTGATACCATTGTTGAGTGTTGGGCATCAATATTAGTGTGATTAGATCTTAGGTGAGAGATATTATCCATTCACTTGGATATCTTGTTGTGATATAGTTATGAATTGTTCTTGTTTAATGGAGGTGGATTTGTGATTAAGAAAGAGGACTTTGGGTCTTGGATCTAGGAGTACAACAGTGGATCTCAAGGTAATCATTCATATTGTAACTCTAATTTAATAAATGTAGATATATTTTAAGGGGGCATGCCATACTAATGGGATCAGGTAGATAGGTTAATATTGACTAAATCCATATACAAGATTTGGTAAGTACCTATTGGAGTAGGAATTTTTGGGAGGTAAGCGAGGCAGAATGGACCAAAGGGAACATCACATGCCATAAAAGAAGGAAGATCGGCGTGACAAAGGGAAAAGGAAGCAACGTGAGGTAGGATTTGTAGAAATATGGTGCATATGTGGAAAAACCTAGCCATTTTAGGGTTAGGGTTTTGGAATGTATTAGAATGGATATCAACCCATTTTGTAGTATAAATAAGATTTATGAGGTAGATTGAAGTATCTTGGAGGAGAGATCAGATGTATCTTGGCATGAGCTACCTTAGATATTGTGTGTGATGAGTCTATTTTGGAGAGTCCTTTTTGAGTTTTGAGTCTTTATATTTTTGAGAGCTATGGATCTTAGATGGAGTTGATGTAACTGAGGTTTTGGTCGCAAGTTGTGGAGCTTGGTGCGACATTGGTCATCCTCACCACTATTCACATATCCCATGATGTAATGTGCGCAATGTTATTTTTGATGAAGAATACGAAATAAGAAGAATATCTTTGTGGACGTAGCCCTGGGGGGTTGAACCACGGTAAAACCCTATGTTGCAATATGTATGAATTCTTTTGTTATTTCTACAATTATGGATGAATGGTTAGATAAATACATGTGTTAGGGTTTACTTACAACATGCACTAGAATATGTATGTAGAATGAATATTATGAATGAATGAAATAGTAGATGTGATGAATGGTATGATAGAATGCATGTTCAAGTAGAAATAAAAGTAAAAATAACATCCCCAACCCCTTCCATGAATGAAAACAATTATGTCATGTAGTTACCCATAAACTATCTAGGGTGAGACTGTGTTGTGCACTCTATACATGGTATAGCCTTCTATTTTACCAGAAGGGTCGATGGTGAAAAGGGTTTTGTTGGAGAAATAAGGTAGAACTCGTGTCAGCCCATACATCCAACAAATGGTTTTATTGCCAGCTAGAACTCAGAAGAACAACCGAGAAGGGGTTTGGTGAAGAAGATGCAGTGGCAGAAAGGGATCTTCAGGCCATGGAATCCTACAAAGAAAGAGATTGAAAGATGGTTAGAGACAAAGCAGTTGGAGTTCACATAGAAGATAATAAGGGTTCCAAGTACACACCATGCTAGTACCTGCAGAGGTATGTGTTTACTGATTTGCATGAAGAATATTTATGTTATATTCCAGTGTTATTATAGGTTTGGTTATTAATATTGAATGATACCCATATGACTAATCGAATTAATCTAGTAGAGTGGACTGCTAAAAATATTGCATGACTGGAAAGGGATAATAACAAATTAACACACACAGTGGATTTATGGTTAGATAGAATTACTGCAGATTTTATCACTAATTTTGCAGTAGACACATCAAAGTCATATAATTTTGTAGAGAAGGATTTCTTGAGGGGACCTAGAGGGAGGTACATCAGGTCACTTTACATGTCGATCAAGATCTTATTACATGATAAAGGTGTGATGACCATGGAATCACATAGCTAGATCACTCTGCACACATAGGGGAGTTGGGGGAAGCACTGAGGAAGATCTAAGAAATGGAGAAGGCTCTGGAGAGTAGCCAGAATAAGGAAGCAATGAACCCCATCATGATGGATGATGAACAAACCAAGGAAATCATAAGGAAAGCAGGTGTGACGCATAGTGGAAGACCCTACTAGTATAAGAAGAATAATAAGAAGAGGGCAGTAGCTGAGAGAGAGGGCTTGGATAGAGACGAGGAAAAGATAGATGATCTATGCATTGTTGGTGAAAAAGTGATCAAACGAGGTTCCTTATAAAGTTATCAACAAAAGGTACCGATGTAGTCTAGTGGGCTGACATTTTCATCTTCCAAGGAGGGAAGAAGTCTCACCCGAAGTGAAACTAAGATGAATAGGAGAGGGAAGGGTAATGAGAATACTTAGGAAGACCTCCAAAGTATCAATATTTATATCATTCCTGCGCAACATAACTTAAACCTATTGCAGTCCTGAACATTTCCTAACCGATAATAGAGAAACAGAGTTGCTTTGAAACTCATATGTAATCTATAACCATTTAAGAATATCATACATAAAGATAACATAGCATAATATTCAATAGAATCATAAGACTCATGTACACAAGATATTTTCACAAAATTTGGATCTCCCATTGTATTATCATATAACATGTTTCTTCTCAAAATACAAGATTAGCTCGAGTTACAAATACAATTGGTCATGCCAAAGATAATCATCGAATGCTTATGTACTACTGAGAGACAAGATTATATCAGTCCCTTTCTCTTTCCCCAACACTATAGTACTACATGACTCTATTACATTATCAGTCTGGTTCTTAACCCAGATCTCAATACTTATCTTAGCTAACAACATGAATGATAACAATAATAACTTTAGCAACAACAACAATAACAATAACTTTGGTGACTGACTAGAAATCCTTTTACAATCATATTGATCCCATATATGTATAATATGATCTAGGCTTGTTGGTTGAGAGCTCGAGAGTTCTCTCCTCTTCTTGATTCGGTTGCAACCTCTTTCTCCCAAAACTGGTGTTACGTTGTCTTTCCGATTGTTTTATGTTCCAACTGTTTCTTGTTGTGCATTTCCTTTTATCTTCTTTTTGTTCCTCCCTTTGGTTGGTTTTCTTATTCCAAAATATCTTGCGCAACTTCTATTTATCAAAATGAAGGGCCCAATAGTCTCCGAACACAATCCTTGACTCGCCTCGATTCAAGTCTTTAGCTCTTCCGTGGTCTCTGGGTTGGATTGTTATTTGTCCTTGCATTCTATTCCAGGTTGCTTCCACTTCCATATTGGAGCGTTTCTTATTTAGCTCCTTCAAACGAAGGGCCCAACTCAGGTACCAATTCCAGGGATTTCTTCATGACTTCCTGGAATTTCTCAACTTTGTCCTGCAACTTCCTGGCAAGCAATGAAGATTCAACAACAAATTGTTGGGTTGTGTCTATGGTGAACTCCTCTAGCTTAGATGCAACAAGGGAATTCCATTCCGAGTTGGTGATAGCATCCACTTGATGCATATGTATATAAGAATCTTGGACGATTGGTTGAAATTCCCAGAGTTCCTTATTGGCCACTGTCTAAGCTTCAAACAGTGCATTCAGACCATTGTCTACTTGTTGAATCTCATCAAATTTCACTTTTTGTTCCATGGGATCCAAGGTTTTGGATGCTTCCTCATTAAAGGATTGGATCTTTGAGGGAAAGTCTTCCAGTGTCTAGTTGCGCCATGAGATTACTCCCATCCAATCGTTGGTCTCTTTGAAAATTGTAGTGCACTCCGCAGTCTAGTATGCAATGTTATTTTGGCATTGTTTCCTTCCAAAACAACCTTTTCCAATTGTTCCTTTAGCTTGTGGGGTTGTAATTCAGCTTCTAGTTTTTTGTCCCACAACTACACTTCAAGATTCTTGGATCATTCTACCATCTCAGTCTAGGCTACTTGAATCAATTCAATCTGCTCGGTTATCTCATCTGTTGCACTAGATTCTGGCAGCTGAGGTATTTTCTTTCTGAAGGTTGTCCAGGCCTTTGTTAGTTTTTCCTTTACTTTTTCAACTTTTTTCTCTTCTTGAATCTTCAATTTCTTCTCTTGTGTTCTTTGTGTTTGTGCTAGGAGTCCTTCTTATTTCCAAAAGTCAATTTCCCTTTCTTCCTACTAGATCCTATGCTCTATCTAGTCGGTAGAAGCTCTGATGAGGCCTACTAGTTACGGCATTGGAAAATGAGAGAACTCTCTCGATGTAATAGTAGCGTCCAGGGGTGGTCGAGCTTGAAGCGGCATTATGCTAGCCATGGAGTGTTATGAGGGTGTCTCCACTTCTTTGTCTCTTGAATATGGACCTTGCAATTGTTTTGCAAGTCTGGTCTTCATAGTTGTTGGAAGTAGAGGGAGAACCTATGTCTTTTACAAGCAAAGTTGTAGTATCTTTGTGCACTGTTGTAGATTTTGGAGTATTGGCTCCATTTTTTCTTTCATTGACGTTGTGCTCTATTCTAATGTTGTTTACATTTCTATTTGAATAGGTTGTGTTCTTCTCTCTGTAGGTAGTGAAACTTCTGGAGTCTTTCTTCTGATAATTGGAATCTCAACACTCACCGTTGAGAGAGGACTCTGGTGATTAGAACATGAGGTATTGGAGTAGGTAGTGGGACTTCTAGTTGTTGACTTTATTCCAAGGGAAGAGTGATCTGGATGGCTATGGTTAGAGTGTCTAGTTGGCTCATGACTGCAGTAGTCAAGGTAATTGGTTCTTCCACGTTCTCGGATGGTTCATGGAATTCCAATTACATCGGTTTGGGCGAAGTGGGTTGGAAGGGAACAATGGTGTCTTGTGGTGGCGATGGGGATTTCTCGATGATGAGGGTCTTCTATGCACTATATTCCACTCATTTCATCTGTGATGCTAATCGCATTCTAGGCAACACAAGTGGCGGCCCTGGTTAAAGGTAGAGCCATGGATATTAGATGTGGATTGATCATTTTGGTAGGAGAAACCCATATTCGAGGTTTCTTTATTGAGACATCCCCTATAAACGCAGTAGTGAGGATCTCATTGACATCCCTACCTAATAGGATAACCTGTTCTGGGAACTGTGGAAACACTAGCAATGTCCTCTTCTTCCACTCCGGGGGTTTCTCATCCTCTTCTTCTTCTGAGTCTATCAACATCTAAACCTTATGCTTCTTCTCTGTTACACTGGAACTTGGCCCTACTTCTTCTTCCTACCCCATTTTCTTTAGAATCTCTCATGGCAAGAGGTAGTGAATACCTGACTTGCGAGGGTTTCGCTTAACACCGTTCCATGACATGACTTATTTTTTGAAGGATTATTCATCAAGATAGAAGGGTAGCGGACTCATGTGGAAGTCCTCAAGATTCATATGCCTCGTCCAGATAAAAGTGTATTGGGGATTTAGCGCAAATGATATGTTCCCTGTGTTCAAATTTAAAAACTCATGTGGTATGTGCAACCGTTGAGTTGTGTCTATGATTTGGTTGTACCACTTCAGGAATGTTGCATTGTTGAATTCCATGTTCTCCGAGTCTAACCTTGAATGCCAAGGTTCGAACATTTTTTCTAGGCGCCCCTTATCTGCAGGTGCCAACTACCTTCCTATAGGTGACCTCCATTTCCACATTGAAAATGAAATGAGAAGGTAACCATAGGTGAAGGTTCCTCCTTTCTCCTAAGATTCCTTGCAATCCATGAGGAGCTCCTCCAACAAGTAACTGCACCAGTTAAACACTGCTTCGTTTGTGCAAAATTCTACTACAAAGAGAGTGTATAAAGTGAATTCACCCTTATAGTATGAGTGCATAAATTTACTAGCGATCATGTAACATTTTGTTCAAAGTATCTCTGGTATAATTCGCTCGATTCTGGATCTGCGCCTGCCCCTTTGGGTGTGGAATTTCTCATACAGGCTGACTTCGCCCTTCTTTTTCCCATGCTTACTTGGGCCTTGGAATCCTTTAGATATGTCCTCAACCTCAAGGGACAATACAGTGATCTATTGGATGTCCTCAAAATGAATTGGATATCTTTTATCGAGCCATAAACTCTTATCGTGCACCCAACTGATCAGAAACTTGGTGCATCGCACAACCTCACTAGTGGTTCTTAATATCGATAGATCCCTAAGGTTAATAATGGTGGAATTAAAGAGGTTGATGAAGTATGGATTTGGGACAAAATGCATGCCTCCATTGCTTCTGGAACCAAGTCCCAAAACACACTAATATTCATCTGAGGAAACAATACTTGGTCTATCAAGTCGAGGTCAAGGAGTTTTACTTGCTCATCCTTTCCCTTGACATTGCCCATGACCTCGACCCGGGGATCACATGGTTCATATGGAATTGCTTATTTTGGATTTGAACTTCATCCTCCTGCTATTCTCGGCATGGTGGCTCTGTTTCACTGGAAAACTAGACTAGCTAAGTTGGGATCGGGGTCATGACTGGGGAGCAGAGGAATTCACAGATAAGGCTGGGGTGAAGATAGCTAAAAAAAAAAGATATTTGAGATAAATAGTGATTCTCATTCATGGGTTTGCAATATCTTATAAACAAGATAATTGGATAGCTATGTAATTACTCATAAAGACATGCATCATTAGGCCAACAACACAATCTCAAGCTTTGACGTCTGAAGGGACTGATAAGGAGGTAAAATACCTAAGGTTATCTTGGCATTAATGAACATACTGATAGGTATGTGGTCAACGTGAGGGGTTACCATTTTAACAGGTGATAATCTCGATGGGGATATCGATGGAATCTATGCGGGTCACACTTTTATGGCTTGACAGAATGTTTCGATGGGTTACTATAGCTACCATAAAGGGTATTACTGGACATGATGCGGGTTGTGTGTGGGGTATGATATAGTTCATAGTTCATGTATAATGACTTCATTTAATGTAAGGGTGACTCTTTCAAACCTGGGCAGTTGAGTGAGAATATCTACATAGAAGAAACACTTAGACGAAAAGGAAAAAAACATATGTCGTTGTGCCATTATGCACACTCCAATGTTATTAAGTGTATTAAAGAAATTACAGAAAATCAAAATCTAACTATTGTACAATCTCCCTTGGACTAGAGGCATGGTCCTTTGGTTCAATCATGATAAATTTAAGGCTTCAGGCGGGCGCCAATCACCCAACCTCGTCGAAGGATATCATCCATTTGTGCTAGCTTGATTGCACCAGAATGTCGGATTTCTGCAACTATGAATGGACCCAACCAATGCATGCACAACTTGCATGGATGCTTCTGATACCGATTGTCATAGAGTAGTACCTTATCCCCTTGGGTAAATATTTTTGACGTAATGTGCATGTCATGCCAAGATTTTTGTCTAGATTTTTGAACTGTCTAATGCAAATATGCTAGAAATATCGCTTCCTCAAGTTCTTGGAAGTCTACAATACGTTGCGCAACTGATTCGTCATTTGTCATGTGTGTATTATGTTCTATATAGAGACTAGGGGTGATAAAATATGCAGGTACAACAACTTATTTCCCATAAACCAACTGAAATGGGTATACCTGTGTAGCTTCTTTTTGGTGTTCCTGTAATCCCATAAGACAGTTGGAAATCTATCATCCCAATCATCCATGTAGTTGTATCTGTCGAACAATATTGAAATGCCTCTGCTTCATCCCATCTCATGAGGTAATATGTTGCAGTAATGATGTATCTAGCCTTTCAATTCTTAGTTGGTGGGTTGATTGGTCCAATAAAGTCAACAACCCACTTCTCAAATGCCCGAAGTGCTCTAACTGGATAAAGGGGTAATTCACCTCTTCCCGGTGGCTTCCCTACTCTTTGGTAGGTGTCACAATATCTAGCATACTCTTTGGCATATTCAAAAAATGTAGCCCACCATAATCGATCTTGAAGTACCTTTTGTGTAGTAGATTTACCTCCAACATGTCCTCCCGCAACTGCACTTTGGAATTCACATAGGATATCTTTCCTTTCATGGTTCAAGACACATCTTCTGAGGATGTTGTCTAGTCCCAATTTGTAAATTTGTCCTGCAATCAGTTGATAGTCAGTTTCACGAACCACCATATGTCATTTTTGGGTTGCGGAGTAATTTTCTAGGCAGGTCCCTATACTGAGGAAGATAGCAATGTATTCCAGATACTATGGGATAAACTCAATTCGAAATAGGTCTACATCTAGGAGCTGATCATCCATTGCTCCACCACTTTACCCTGACTCCAACCTAGAAAGGTAATCTGGACCCACATTGCATCTTCCAGGTTTGAAAATTACTTCGAATGAAAACTCTTGAAAGAGCAGTAGCCACCTGCAAATCCTTCCTTCAAGGATCAATTTATTGGCTAGGTACTTCAACGCAAAGTGGTCAGTAAAAAACTTGAAATGAGAACTTAAAAAATAGTGTCTAAAATTTTCATTTAATGCATAGATCATAGCTAGACCTTCCCTTTCGATGGTTGTGTAGTTGCGTTCAGATTGTGAAAGTTTTTTGTAAAATGGATCCCAGGGTGATGCCTGATGCATCCACATGTACATGGAATTCAATTTCCCAATTGGGGAATATCAAGATAGGTACAGTACTTAGTTTTTCTTTGAAAATGTCGAATGATTTGTCACATTCTGGTGTCAACCGAAATAGTTCAAACTTCTTCAACAATTTTTATAGAGGAGTGGGGATAGTTGCATATCTTTTGATGAACCTACGATAATATCATGTATGTACCAGTGTAGAGTGTAACAGTTTAGCACTTGTAGGTGGCGGCATGTTCAAGATGACTACAACTTTAACTAGGTCTACCAAGACTCCTTCCTGGGATACAATATGGCCCAACAAATTTCCATATGGTATGCAGATTATGCACTTTCTTAGATTCAGATATATTTGAAATTCATGAAATCTATCAAACATTAACCAGAGTAACCCTACATGTTCCTTTAACAGAATGTAATATGTCCAATCTTCCATGTAGACCTCTACAAACTTGTGGATGAACTCTCAAAATGTTTCTATTACAATTTGAGAGACGATTGCAGGGGAATTCTTTAATACAAAGGGCATTAAATTATATGTAAATGACCCCCATTCAGTTATGAATGTGGTCTTCTTCTTGTCTTCCTCTGCAATTCTGACTTGGTGATATCTTGTGAATTCGTCTATAAATGAATAAGATTATTTTCCCGTAACCTAATATAACACTTCGTCACTGAACGGTGTTGGAAGAGGATCATGCACACATGCAGAATTCAGAATTTTGTAGTCCACATAGACCCAAATGTATTATGTATCTTTCTTAATCTGTATAACTATGGGGCTAACCCACTATGATTCTTCAATTGGGAAGATAAGTCCTGCCGCAAGCATTTTTTCTACTTCCTTCTTGACCTTCTCTTTTATTTTAGGGTTAAGATGGTATGTCTGTGCTTCACAGGTTTTGAGTCGGGTTTTAACTCGATTTTCATTTCTCCCATGGCTCCTTTTATACCTTTTAGTTCTGAGAATGTTTTCAGGAACAAGTCCTCATACTACCACAATAGGTTGTGTACTTCATTCATAATCTGCTCATCCTAGTAATCTCCTATGGAAGCTATCTTAGGATGCTTTGTACTCCATATGTTAACTTTCCACAACTTTAGTGGATGGTTATAGAAGCTATAGGTGTGATTAGGTATAGTATCTTGAATTTCTCTACTGCCTTTCGTTTATTTAATAGTTAAGTTTCTAAGTTCTTCTAATTCATCGAGTTTTTCTAGGTATTTATCAACTTTGCAACAAACTATAGCTATCTTATCAGATTCATGACTCGGAATAGACTGAATAAGTTGAATATGGTCGACACATACTACTGGATTTGATCTCTGTTTGCAAATATCAGTAAAAATCATTTCTAATATTCTTTGAAGGACTGTGTTGAGCTTAGGGAACTTACTTGTAAAGGAGAAGTCCTTGCAAAACTAGTCTTGTAAAGTCTGCCAACAACTTGTTTGTGTTCTGGTCTCTTCACATAGGTACCAGGATTTTGGGATTGGACCCAGCGAGTGGAAAAAACCTGAACCCATAGGTGAAAAGGTACTTCCGCAACTTGGCATTAATTAAATAAATTCTCAATATGCACTTTTGGGTCAGACCGTCCATCGAACAATTGTGCATCTTGAAAATCTATGTTCATCTCTTCTTTCAGATGATCCCTACTTTGGAATCGACATAGGATGTCTTTCTTCACATCTTCCCACTCAATTATCAAGGCTCTGTGACTAGCCCACCATCTAGCGAGGTTATCTTGCAATGCTAAGTCAAGAACAAAGATCCTTTGATCCATCCCTATTTTCTCTTCCATGCTGGCAAGAAAATTGTGCACCTCTAAGGTACCATTATATGTTGGGTGTTCTTTGATCTTGATTCCAATCCATCTCGTTGCTCTGAAATTTACACATCATCTTGAGAATCATTCGTATGACCCTTGTTGCTAACTGTCAAATGCTAATTTTGAATCCTCGTCCGCAGACTATATGCTTCTCCAAATTATCGATTCATTTTCAATAGGATTTATGTAGTCTGGTCTCATTCCTGTTTTTATGGTGTATAATTAGTCAAGAGAATTTGATTCCATATTGTTGTCTACTGGCTCAGTGTATCTAGGCCCTAAATATGGATCTAAGGGTCGAACCACTTTTATCCCATCCGCTTCAAATGTCATGGTGTCCTTCTTTAGATAGATGATAGCATAGTTTTCATATGCCCAATAAATTCTGAGTAGAGAAGGGTAGGGATCCTTATCTCCCATGATTTCAATTCCTTCAAAATCGGATGTGGTTTAAACTCCCGCAAAATCTATTTCTACATTTTCCCGCCTTCCTACTAGGAAAATGAAGTACTGGTTTTCCATTCTCAATTGGATGGGGGAGTACACTAACTGAGGTTTTCCCAAATATTCCCAGGTATTTTTGGGTAGGATGTTGACATCATATCCAAAATCTAGCATGACATCTTTGATTTCAAAATCATCTAGTTGGGCTTCTAACCTAAAATGTTTTCATGTTCTCACCTTTCTTCTTTGTATTCTCTGGGTATTATTCTCGAGAAGGTTGGTCCTTACTATGGTTTCTGGGGTTCCTTCATTAACAAGTATTAGGTACATGGTGTTGCAAAACTTCTCCATAAGTTGGTCATCCCCTAGGATATCAAATAATAATTGAAACCAGAGATTGATTACACTTTGATACTGCTCAGGGTGTCTCTTTGGAATTACAGAGTTTCTTGGTGTCGGTGGTGAGTTAGGGGCTTGCACAAGTTTTTCTTGAAGGGTGACATTAGGGGAATTATCCATTATCTCTTGAGTAGGGATACTCTTGAATATTTATATTTCATATTTGCAAAAAATATTTTGTTTCACAGGGTCATACATGTCATCCTTGGGAGAAACTTTCTGAATATTGGGTTGGTTGTCTGCATCTACCCCAGTTTTTTCTCCTCCACGAGTAATGATGTTGATCTTAGGTATTTTTCCCTCAGTTCCTCTTTTCATTTTTCAGCCTATAAATTTATATCTTCGTTGACGAACCTGATCTTCCCATTTCGTGATCAGTTATGGGCAATCTTCAGTTGCATGCCCATTATTTCGACAATGAGAGCACCACGGTCATCTAGGGTGAGGGAAGTCTCTAGACAAGTGTCCTTTTTCATTGTAGTTGTAACATATGCTCATCCCTCTTCCTCCATTTCATCATTCTATGAATCCACCTCCAACCCCACTTCTCTGGCCTCTTCCAGTTCCTTGGGAGGTTTCATTTATTATGAATGTTGTCTGATCTAATCTTCCAGCAAGCGCTTCCAACGCTCTAGATTGATTTGTAGCATGTGTTGTAGATGTGCACAATTCAAAACATATTAAATTGGGAACAAACATATACTTGTGAATGATAGGAAACTACCTCAGTGCATTCCCATGTGTCCGAAAAATCTCATAATACTCAGTTGGCTGATATTTTTGATTACCTAGAAATGTATAGTATAGCCCTGGTTCGTGGAATGGTGGAGTTGCATATACTTGCACAACTCCTCCTGTTGGTCCTCGAGAGGGTCCCATCGTATTGTGAGGAGGTCCCATTCCCCTCATGCGCAGACATTCATTTTCCAAATGTCCCTCTATGTAGCATCTTGTGCACCAAACTTGAGGTCGTACCCAACCAAACTGATAGTCCCACATTCAACCCAGGAATGTTCAAAGTGGCCATCAAAGGGACACCAACATTTCCGAAGAAAAGAAAAACACAAGAATACCCTTGCGAAGGGATTCCTTGGTTGGTATCATCAGGAACTTTTTCCATGAAGATCTTATGCACAGGTTCCTCCCTTGCGGGATCATTCAATTCCATAAAATTCTCACACACTGACTCTGGTGAACTAGTGGTATAAAAACCCACGCCTAGGAGGTGGCTCAACAATTTCAAAATAAATACCAAGGGTCCTTCCTAACCAGCATAGCAATTGGTCAAGCACCTTGAATCAATAATCCAAAAAGTGTTGACACTGAAACAACCTAAGGGAAACTACACAAAGCAGCAATCCAATAAAAATACCTAAGAGAAACATCGCAACAAAACAAATTTTCCAAATCTTCAGCCTAGGTGGATGAGATCCTGATTCCAAAGCAATGACTGACTAACTTGCTATGGAAAACTAGGGAGCACAGAGCACACCACTAAGAAGAAACGCCTAAAAAGATACAAGCCAAAAAAAATATTGTTTTGAATGATTTCGACCCAGGGAGATGAAGTCTTGATCATCCAAAGCATTCACAAAGGAAAATGACTGGCCAGGAGAAGCAGTTACCCAAACCTTCGATCGACGGTCCCTTCAGGTGTCGCCCAGAGAGTACAAAGTCTGCCTCAGGTACCATGATACACCCCTCACAGTCACCTGTGTGTAAACCTATATAATGGAAACTAGGACACTGACCTATAATAAAAAACCAGGGGGGTACAATTGATAGTCAGGCGAGTGTGTGGGTAGGGTAACTAAGCTTGAATCTCCTCCTGAGGCATGAAATGCAATAGGGACATAATCACTCTTAGTGTACCTTGGATAGATCCAAGTGTCTCAAAGGTCTGACACAAGTTGGGTCAGTAATGCTATAGGATTCACCCCCAATACACACTCTCCCAAATTATTTGTCGGGATCAGGAGTGGATATCTTTTTCATCGTTCTCCATGCGGCCTTGTGTTTGACTCATGTGTGTGAGGAGCTTCCTGGATTGAGTAATTACAAGGTAGATTTTTCACTCCATATCATATACACCTAAGTTAAATTTTGGTTTGCCTTGGAGAGTTTACTTCTCCACACCTAATCCAATGCCCTAGCCTAAGCTATTAGTGAACTCGAGAAAAAGTGTTACTAATATATTTTAGATTAGCATGTTTGTTTTAAGGGATTTTCTTACTCAAGTAATGGAAGTGAAACTAATGTTGTTTGAGACTCTTGCAAAAAACAAACTAAGTAGAACACTGGAAAAGGATATTTTACACTAATTCTACAAATGAAATGAGCTTCAAGCAAAATGTGTGAACAATCCCTCAAAAACGTTAAATGCAATCTTTTTTCTTTTCGATGCAAAAATGCACAATGCAACTTTGTCCTCAATGAAAGAAAAGTTAATGAAGAAAACAAACAAGTATTATTTTCCTTTTAAATTCTTTTCAAGATGAGAAGAAAACAAAATCCTATACTGAGATTTTTTTCTTTTTCAAATATAAAATGTAAACAATGCAATGTAACATGAAAATGCAGCTAAGAAGCTTTTTTTTTTTTTAAATGAAAGCAAGGGAAGGGAAGAAAAAGCTTAAAATCAACTACAATTTTTGAAATTTGTATATTCTTGTGAAATGAAAACAACAAAACAAATATTTCTTTTCTTTTCGAAGCATACCAAGAGAGAAGGAGAACAACCAAGAGACTGACTCAGATCCTAAGCCAGTGCCAGAAAGTAGGGATTCACCAGAATCCAAAGGAGAACCTAAATCTTAAAAGCACACCTTCAACCTTGATAAAAGACATAAATAGACAAAGAAAACTATACAAGAAAATTTCTTTACGATTTTTTAAACAAATTGAGACTCAAAACCTATCAAACAACAGTCAACAGAGGTCCCTGATACTCAGGAAAACATGAAAAACCAAAAATTTCCTGAAAAATGGAAAGGGTTTTGAAAAAACCCCAAGTTATAAAAGACATGCAAGTTGTGTTCATAAATCCTTCATATGCACGTGGGATGTACTAATTCAACACACATATGTACGCGGTCTGAGCAATTAACAGGACACATACATGTCTGAAAATATTCAAAAAAGACAAGATTCATACTCTAGACCCAAATCAAGAAACCTGGTAAACACCTAGAGGGTGACGAGAGACTCAAATAGACTTAGAAAGCACAGATAAAACAAGAAATAAAACCAAATAAAGATCTCCCAAACATACCCTGAGGACACTCCCCAATGGAGTCACCAATTTTGTTATGGGGAAAAATCCCCCTAATACGGGTCTAGTGACTAGGAAGAGCCTTGACACCTTAAAAAATAGAAACACTTCAATTTTACCTAAATCCAACAATACCTAATGATAATTAAGGGAAGGGAGAGAATATTGAAATGTGTACCTTAAGTTATTTTGTTTGTCGTAGATCCCTTCTTGTTGTTGTCCATTCTAAAATTGCAGGCTTCATCCCATTGCTAGCCTGAAACAAATTCACATAAAAAAATATGAAATCATATTCATAACTAACAAGATGATCTGAAGGGTTAGATATTCATGAAAAACATTCATAAACATAAACATAGATACATAAATATCTGGGACAAGAAGTTTCTCTTTTATTGATAACAAGATTGGAAGTTACAACCTAAATCTTGTCGACGTCACTCCACGAACCTCACCTGGGTTCCTCTACTTTGACTCCAAGTGCGTTATTCCCAATATGTTATCCTCACAACCAACATTCCAATATAGGGTAAAAGAATGGATTGTTTAAAGGAGGATGACTCAAAGGGAATGTTGAGGATGAAACTCAAAGCAGGATGCAAAAGGATTGGAATGCAAGGGAAAATTTATGGCAGAGTTCACTTACCTCTTCTTTCATATATCCAAATGACCCCCCTATGGCCCCTTTTATATGGATAAACTATGGTTAATAAGTTTTCATAAGGGATATAAGAGGTAATATGGTTTTGCAACCTGACATAGCCCATAAACTCCGCCCGAAAGCACAAAACTTTTTAATTTTCACAACTTTTTAGACTATACGAGGGTTGTCAGGTATGCATCTAGTGTGTGTACATGCACTGCAAATATATAAGGGCACATACACCATGAAAAAAGTTGTTTTTTAAAGAGGAAACTCAGAAAAAGTGGTTGGCAATGGTGTAAATGAAGAGGCCAATGTCAGAAATGAATGATAGTATCATTTTGAGCTATAACATGGATACAATTCTAGACTTAGGATCTGAAGTCAATGTTCTACCAAAGAATACCTGGGAAGCTATGGGAGAACCTCAAATGGGGGATCGCCTATTCAGTTGAAGTTGGAAAATCAACATAGAGTGGTGCCAATTGGTAGGTTGAAGGGGATTCCATTAGATTTAGATGGTGTATGCACCATGGCCGACTTTCAGGTCATTGACATAGTAGATAATACTTCGCCATATCCATCATTATTGGGTCTGGATTGGGATTTTGATAACCATGATATTATCAATTTGAATACAAGAAAGATGATCTTTGAATTAGGGGAATATATATTTATTGCGCCATTGGATCCCTCAGAAGGAGGAAGGTATGTGGAACCTGTGACAGGCAACATTCTTACAGAAGATGTGAATCAACTATACAGAACTACCACGCACGAAAAATATTATATCAACCCAACTGCAGATGGCATGCTCAATTGGAGGAGTATTAGTTCTTGTGCTTCAGACTCTAACACAGGACCAATAGATGTGCCAAATTGATGTTCACATTGAGATGGGTTGGTACATAGGTACGAGAACCTCTTGCTTTTTATGGATTAAATGATTTAGAAAACAATTTAATGAAGTTTTAAGTAGAGGTTATGGAAAATCAGATATTACCAGCATTAGATATTTCTTTAAAAGCTACACCTGCAATATGGTGGGTTACACACAAGGCAATGATCAACAATTGGTTTCAGTGCAAAAGGTTATTACGCATCATATTTGGCAATAGAGCACGAGCATAGATATGAGGAGAAATATGAGGTATTTAGACGACCTCAATAACATGTGGATAAGTGCATGGTTCAATGGATATTAGTACCACTTGAAGAATGGCCACATCATTTTATTCACACACTAGAAGGCATTCCAAAGAACCAGTACACAGAACAGGAACAACATAGAGAAACTGATAATTGGGAAGAGATACAACATAATTTAATAGTTACATTTTCCTTTGAGCATGAAAGTCTAGAGATAGATACAACATTGAAAGTGGTAAGAGACAGGATATTCGAAGAACCAGAGTTTGAAATAGTCCCAGCATATTAGAAAAAACAGATTGTCAGACAACTATTACCCTGTTATCATGTCGTAGAAGAAGAAGATCCAGAAGTAAACCTGTGCAACATCCAGATCCCAGAAGTCAAAGGCAAAAGGGAAGTAAAAGGTCCCAATCTAGATTCATAATATTATGTTTCACCATTAAAGATTAAGAAGGTCAACATTGGAACTGCAGAAAACCCTAAAAATGGAAAGTATTGGAGATTATTGGGATAATTAGAGAGTAGAAAGGATCACGGAATTATTACGCGAGTACAATTACTTATTTCCATTAACATTTTCATAAATGAAGGGATTAGAAGGATATCTAGGAGAGATGAATATCCCTTTGAAGCCAGAAGCCAAACCTATCAGACATAGACCTTACATATTAAATCCAATATACAAGGAGAAAGTGAAGGTAGAAATTGACAAGATGCTAGAAGTTGGTGTTATAGAACCTGTGGAAGAATCAGAAGGGATCAGTCATATGGTGGTGTAAGAAAAGAAGAAAGGAGGGATTAGGATTTTTGTATATTTGATAAAATTGAATGATGCTTGCCTACATGATCATTTTCCTACCCCATTTACAGATGAAGTTTTGGATAATGTAGGGGGTCAAGAAGCTTATTCATTCACGGATGGATTCTTAGGATATAATCAGATTAGGATCACACCCAAAGATAGACACAAGACTACATTTTCTAAAGAGTGGGGATCATTTCAGTATATAGTTATTCCATTTGGATTGAAGAATGCACCAACCATTTTTTCAAGGGTAGTAGTAGCATATTTTAAGTACTTTATTCATAAGTTTTTGGAAGTTTACTTGGATGATTGGACATTATTTAGTTTATTAAAGGATCATGTTGAAGTATTAAGGCTAATGTTGGATAGATGCAAACAGTGTCAGATATCATTGGATATCAAGAACTATATTTTTAGCACACCTTTTTGGATTTTGTTAGGACATGTGGTGTGTAAAAACGATATGTTGGTTGATCTTGCTAAAATTGATTTCATAGTTAACTTACCACCACCAAAGTTAGTGTGCCAGTTGAAGAGTACACTTGTTCATACAGAATATTACAGGAAGTTCATAAGGGGATATGCACAGATTACTACACCAATGGAGAAATTGTTGAAGAAGGACACTAAGTATCTGTGGAATGATGAATGCCAACAGAGTTTGGATATTTTGAAGGAGAATATGGTTACTGCACCAATTCTAGTATTTACATATTGGGATAAAGAATTTCATGTGCATGTGGATGCATCTACAATAGAATTAGGAGCAATATTAACCCAACTAGGAGAAGGTGATATAGATCACCCTATTTCATTTGCAAGAAGAAAGTTATCAAATTCATAACAGAACTATAACACTACAAAAAGGGAAGGATTATCTATGGTGTATGCTTTGCATAAATTCAGACATTACTTGTTAGGACAACACTTCAAGATGTTTACAAATCATTCAGCCTTGAGATACTTATTTAATAAGCCATTTTTGGGGGGAAGAATATGTAAATGGTTGTTATTTCAAGACTTTGACTTTGAAGTTGTGGTGAATCCAGGAAGATTGAATGCAGGACTTGACCATTTTTCAAGAATCAATAATGAAGAAGAACCAAGTAGTTTGGAAGATAACTTTCCTGATGCTCAATTGTTTTCAGTATAGGTTGCAGATGAAAATTTTGCTTACATTATTGAGTTTTTGAGTATATGATTTGCACCAAAAGAATTTACTACTGCGCAGAAGAAAATTTTGGTGGTTAGAGCTGTAGATTATCAGTTGATTGCAAGTCATTTATACAAACTTGGAGCATATAGCATATTAAGGATATCTGTGATGGAGCATGAAAGGCCTATCATTTTAGTAGAGGAACATGAAGGGATTGTTGGAGGACACTATGCAAGAAAACATACCATGAAGAAGGTATTGTGTGCAGGGTTATGGTGGCCAACAGTTCACAAGGATTCAAAGCAATACTGTCAGAAGTGCGATGTTTTTCAAAGAGTTGGGAAACCATATAGGAGGGATGAAATGTCATTGAGACCCCAAGTAACTTTACAATTGTTTGATAAATGGGAAATATATTTTGTAGTTCCACTTAATCCACCAACAAGAAGATCAGGAGCCAGATATATTATTATAGCGACAGAATACTTGATCAGATGGGATGAGGTAGCACTAGTAAAGGATTGAAGTTGAGAGACTACAACATATTTTTTATTTGAACATGTAGTGACAAGGTTTGGATGTCCAAGAATATTGATGAGTGATCATGGGACTCATTTTATTAACTATACAATTGAGGCAATGCTTGAAGATTTTAAAATAAACCAACAGAAGAGCACTCCTTATCACCCTCAAGCAAATGGAACAGTTAAATCCTTCAAAAATATTTTCGAGAATGCCTTGACAAAGATTTGCAATGTGAACAAAGATGATAGGGATTTGAAAGTACCAGCATTACTTTGGGCTTATAGAACTACCTGCAAGAAGCTAACAAGGAAGCTCCCTTTATATTGTTGTATGGACAGAAGGCATTGGTTCCCTTAGATTATTTGCTACCAAGTCTATGCATTGTAGAAATTACAGACATGACAGAAAGGGGTGCAACAAAAGAAAGATTGGCTCAGCTGATGGACTTAGAAGAGGATAGAATCATAGCAGGTTTCCATTAGGAGGTACATAAAGCAAAGGATAAAGCATGGCATGAAAAACATATCAAGAAAAAGAAGTTTAATAAGGAGATTTGGTTCTCCTCTATGATAGTAAGTATTTGTACCACCCAGCAAAGTTTAGAATGCATTGGCTAGGGCCATATCAGATAAAGTCTGTCACAACTGGAGGTGTTGTACAGCTGCAAGGCTTAGAAAGCAAGGAAGTTCAAGGACTAGTGAATGGTAGTCAACTGAAACTATATAGGGACATTTGACCTGCTAAATCTCAGTGGTTGTAGCACAACAAGTAGACTTGTACATATTGTAAATGGTAGCAGCTAAAACAAAAAAAAGGAAGAAAACACTAGAAAAATGAAGAAAAGAGAAAAATGTAGTTAGAGGAATAAGTGGTAGACATATAATTGAGAATGACAGGGTGAAATAGACATAAAATTGGTAAGAAATAATTCATAAGACGGTGCGCAAGAAAAATTAACACCGCACAATGGGACAAAGAATGACCAAAAAAATGGAAAACTGGTAAACAAAAAATAAAGGACGTGTCAGAGCATTAATGACAGAGTCCATAAAAAGGGAAAGGTCAGGAAAATTCAAAACACTTGTGATTTTTTAGAGACAGAGTAAGTAGAGTACGAGAAAGTGTGAGATTTTGAAGAACCCAGCCGAGATCTACAGTAGATTTTTCTTGAAAACAAGAAGATGATGCCACCAAAATTTGGACAAGCTAGCCAATTTGCGCGAAGTACCCATAGTAGTAAGAGACTACTAGAAGAAAGGAATGGAGTTTTCGATGTGGAGGATGTTACAACCATAAAGAATGAATCGATTATTCCAACAAAGGTAGAATAAAAAAAATCAGTCGCAGAAGAGATGGAAGTGGATCAGAGCATAGGACAACAAAAATCAGAAAACCCTAATGGTGGGGAAAACCCTAATTTAGAAAATTCAGCAGGAGTGGAGGAGATGAAAAAATAGAGTGAGGGGACCCTAAAACATAAATTCATCACAGGAGAAGTCTTGTTTGAACACATTACAGGCCAACAAGAAACAGAGGGCGAAGAAGAAGAAGAAGTCAAGGAAGAACTTGCAGAAGAAAACCCATCTGCGGGCCAGAAAAGGAAAACACCAGGAGCTCCAAGAAAAAAAACCTCAATGGAGATCATGTTACCTCATATCCTAGACGTTGTAATTGTATTTGAAGGCATGCTAGGAAAAGTGGAAAAAATTAAGTATGTGGATCATGATGTAACAAATACAACAAAGTTTCTTAAACTTGCGCAGGAAATCTATTTACATAACAAGGAGGAGGTAGGACCCTAAGGAAATCCAATTTTGGAGCCTGCGCAGTGGATCATAGGATTATATAATTCAGGTATTATGAATTTTTTGAAAATAATGCATTTAAGGTAGGTAAGAATCTGGGAAACTGTGTGAAACAATTGTTGGCAAGGGTACATGGAGGTATCGTGTGGATGGACACATCGTTCCATATATATGTAGACCTCATAGAAAAAATCACAAGGTTTCCAACCAACAACATAAAACCATAGGATTACTTGGAGAACAAATCAAGGGACAAGGAGATCGCAGAAGAGGTTAAAGCATAGTTCAGGAAAAACAAGGGAAACATGGGCATAGCGATAAAGGACATCAATGATCCTGTGACAAGGTTGTTCGCGAAGATTATGGCATGTAAACTCTTGAGGAAGTGTAGAAAGGAAGAGGCCCCGATAAGATTCATAGCAAGACCTGTGCAGTGCATAAAGGATATAGTATTAAGTTGGGCACCCTATTTATTGAACCAATTTTTGATATACTGCAGGGATGCACGTGATAATGGGACATAATTCCATTACTCTTGGTTATTGATATTGGTAGCATTGGTAGGCTGGCAGGAACCCAAATTCACAACCTTTTTGGACAAAAGAGTAAAATGTTGTGTAGCGTTGTATACAACCTTATGGAAGGAAAAAGACACTTTTTTTGCAATGTTCCTTGAATATATGCAGCAGAATACAACTAACATGTGGAGAATCCCAATTGAATTAGTCAAGGAAAATGAAGGAATTTCTAACTTTAAGGCTTCAAGAAACCACGTGTAGATTCAGGCCAGAAGTGATCCAAAGAAGAAGTGGACATAAATGAGGTACTGCACAACGTGGAATGAAGTAGAATTGATAGTGATCCAGGTGGATATCAGTGGCCACCCACCTTTTCCAACTCGCTCAAAATAGTTTTCTATCAATTTTGGCAATTTACTATTTTTACCAGTTTTTAACTTCTGGGGTCATTTTGAGGGCCTAAATGAAGGTTTTTTGGGATAGAGCTTTGTTGATAGGAGAAAATGACCGTCCATCAATTGGAAGAATGAGTTTGGTCCGGGGTTGTCTAAATAACCCAAGCCGTTTGGTATAACTCGTCCTGATGGGTTTAATGGCTCCGTTGGCCAATGTAAAAATTCTAAAACAAAAGAAATAAATTACTAATTACTAAAAACTATATATATATATGTACATATGTTCTAATGTAACTGTAGTAGTTGTATTTAAGAAGAAGATATACAAGTCTCATTTGTTTACATGATTTACAAGCTGCAAGATTTACAAGCTGCAAGTTTTAATCAAAACTTACAAAAATCGATGTGAAAAATGATTGCTTCTAGGAAGCAGATAAAGAAAGTACATAAAAATATTTATTGTTTTTCTTTTATAAATTTAAAGAATCTTACAAAAAAATGTTAATGAAACATGAACATGTGGATAGTCAAAGATGAACCATACATTCTAGTTTCAATGATATGTAAATGAAAGAAAAATAAAAAGAAGCTATCATGATAGTGAATTAGTGAAGTGTATCCAAGCATCTGCATGAGTGGTAAACATCTGACTGCCATGTCCAAGAGAGAAATCTGCAATGAACCTTATGACTGTTCTAAATAAATTCAGAACATGTATAGGCAGCTTAGGTTTTAATGACAGAAAAGGAAACAAAAACATAAACCTGTGATCTCATAATTATACATGATTACAGCAAGATAAATCTGGAAGCAATCTATTCATTTTATCATTCAATTTAAAACTCAAAGATAAATCCCATTATTTAAATCAAAGATATAATCACAGTATTTGTATTTTGATGAAGCAAATGATAGATGGTATTTATAATATAAACCTCCTACACATCATAGATCATTTAATCTAAAGATATCAGACCTGCACATCTAACAAGATTAAAAAAAAACATAAATAACAACATTATAAACAAAAGGCTAAAGCCAAAAGGCATATATGTCGTTCTATTAAGTTTTTGGAATCACTTGTCCATTATGTAGTCTTGGAAGAATTTTTTTGGATAATAGACTTTAGAGATTGGAAAAATTAATACATAAATGATAATAATTAGCCATGTATTGATAAAAAAGACTAAAGCTATTTAAATCAATGCATAATCAATTATTCAAAGAATATGAAGATATTATAATGAAAATAAAACCATTTTACTCATAGGACAAAAGCCATTAAGAAACCTGGAATTCCATATTCTTCTTTGAAAATACTTGTCCATTCTCCCAAGGATTCCAGCCATCCATTACTCCATTTGAAAAGAAATAAAAAATTTACAAAAGATATAATATACAAAAGAGAAAGGATAAAAATCCTCCTCTCCAATTCTTAGATCCCCCATGGCTCTGAACTTTCTCATATATTTATATAATGAATGAACAGTCTAGGCATCACTATTAATTTTCGCCACCTGGAATTTGCATCGTAAAAAGACATCAATATCTCTCAAATAGTGCATTTGTTTGGGAAAATCTCTACACGGAAGGTAAATGGGTCCATTTTGGTTCTGTGTTTTCAACTGTTTCTTCAAAATCTTCACGGTTTGGCTACAATCAGTTCTGCAAAATCACATATCTGATCTTGACGCCTTTCCAAATTTTATCTATTGTTGCTCATAAAATTATTTGTAGCAATCCAAAATTATTTTTGGATCAATCATCTTGAACATATTTGGATAATAAAATCA
>JZKD02S1621279.1:5941-34431 GCA_000966675.3 Picea glauca | reverse complement strand
TTGTGGTGGAAAAGAGTAAGATACCGTGGGTAAAGTATCAAATCCACCAGAATCTAAGAAGAGATCGGGATATAAAGAGTAAAAGGAATCATAAATAAGCACATGAAAAGAATATCTTGAGCTGTGATATTTAACAATGGTATTCTCATGACATTTCTCTTCATTTTCCTTAAAACGTTCACTCTGTTTTGGTGATAAATTCTTCAACATAATATGATCATCTAAATTTGTCTCATGTACGATAGATAATTCAAAACTTTCATGGAAAACATCTGATCTTTCATGTTGACAAGGTACGATTTGTAGATGAGGGTTTAAGGTTACTTCTTCCAATTGCAGATCTACATCTCTAATCAGTTTCATTGGAATGTTAGAATGCTTAAGATCATTTTCATCACCTAAGTCTTCTTCAATAACTGAATTTAAATACTGATTAGAGCAAGAGTTAGGAGAATGAGGACATTCACCTTGACCCAACATCAAATCTTCTTTCACTATGGTCGAGGACTGAAAATAGAATGATTCAAAGGAAAAACCAATTTTATTGTCAGTAAGAACATTTTCAATAGATTCTACCTCCCTTGCTTGTTCAACATTTTTGGATGGATCCCTCTCATCCTGTGAACACAATTTTTCTTGCAATTGAGTGATAGTATTTGTAATTGCTTCATCATTTGTGATTGAATATGACTGGATGCAAGTATCATAGAGGAGATTTAATACAAATGACATGTCATCAAGATTAAATTTACAAAGAACATGATGGATTATTGTCGAAAAGCATTTTGAAGATGAATTGTCATTGATCAGCAAAGTCTGAAATTCTTCACATAATTGATTGCAATCATAGATTTCAAAAGCATCTAAAAATTCATCTACAAACTGAAACCAATAAAAAATGTGATATGTTGGAGAAGAATCAAACCAATGTTTAATCCGAACCCTAAAAGTAAAAGAAAATAATCTACACAAAACCTTTAAATCAGAAATATCATACTTGATGCATTTACACCAAAAATTGTTAATATGGTCTTTTGCAGATACATTCCCCCCACCATCAAAGGTGAGTTTGGACAAGAGAGAGATTGTCTTGTTGGGAATATCAGGTAATGAGAAGTGGAAAACATATTCCAACACAGTGATTTGGGGAGCCATAGGAAATTAATTAGATTTGAAACAAAGACTCCTATAAGGCCAGCTTGTTAGTTTGGTCATCCTTCTAGTGCCATTTGTTGACGGGTGAAAATGACCGTCTGTCAATTGGAAGAACGAGTTTGGTCTGGGGTTGTCTAAATAACCCAAGTTGTTTGGTATAACTCATCCTAACAAGTTTAATGGCTCTGTTGGCCAATGTAAAAATTCTAAAAGAAACGAAATAAAAGAAAAGAAATAAATTACTAATTACTAAACACTATATATATATATATATATGTACATATGTTCTAATGTAATTGTAGTAGTTGTATTTAAGAAGAAGATATACAAGTCTCATTTATTTACATTATTTACAAGCTACAAGTTTTAATCAAAACTTACAAAAATCGATGTGAAAAATGATTACTTCTAGGAAGCAGATAAAGAAAGTACATAAAAATATTTATTGTTTTTCTTTTATAAATTTAAAGAATCTTGCAAAAAAAGTTAATGAAACATGAACATGTGGATAGTCAAAGATGAACCATACATTCTAGTTTCAATGATATGTAAATGACAGAAAAATACAAAGAAGCTATCATGTCATTGAATTAGTGAAGTGTATCCAAGCATCTGCATGAGTGGTGAACATCCAACTGCCATGTCCAAGAGAGAAATCTGCAATGAACCTTATGACTGTTCTAAATAAATTAAGAACATGTATTGGCAGCTTAGGTTTTAATGACAGAAAAGGAAACAAAAACATAAACCTGTGTTCTCATAATTATACATGATTACAGCAAGATAAATCTGGAAGCAATCTATTCATTTTATCATTCAATTTAAAACTCAAAGATAAATCTCATTATTTAAATAAAATATATAATCAAAGTATTTGTATTTTGATGAAGCAAATGATAGATGGTATTTATAATATAAACCTCCTACACATCACAGATCATTTATTCTAAAGATATAAGACCTGCACATGTAACAAGATTAAAAATAAAATAAAAATAACAACATTATAAACAAAAGGATAAATCCAAAATGCATATATGTCGTTCTATTAAGTTTTTGGAATCACTTGTCAATTTCGTAATCCTGGAAGAATTGTTTTGGATAATAGACTTTAAAGATTGAAAAAATTAATACATAAATGATAATAATTAACCATGTATTGATAAAAAAGACTAAAGCTATGTAAATCAATGCATAATCAATTATTCAAAGAATATGAAGATATTATAATGAAAATAAAACCATTTTACTCACAGGACAAAAGCCATTAAGAAACCTAGAATTCCATATTCTTCTTTGAAAATACTCGTCCATTCTCCCAAAGATTCCAGCCATCCATTACTCCATTTGAAAAGAAATAAAAAGTTTACAAAAGATATAATATACAAGAGAGAAAGGACAAAAATCCTCCTCTCCAATTCTTAGATCCCCCATGGCTCTGAACTTTCTCATATATTTATACAATGAATGAACAGTCTAGGCGTCACTATTAATTTTCACCACCTGAATTTGGTCTCGTAAAAAGACATTAATATCTCTCAAATAGTGCAATTTTTTGGGAAAATCTCTACATTGAAGGTAAATGGGTCCATTTTGGTTCTGGGTTTTCAACCGTTTCTTCAAAATCCTCACGGTCTGGCTGCAATCAATTTTGCAAAATCGTATGTCTGATCTTGACGCATTTCCAAATTTTATCTGTTGTTGTTCATAAAATTATTTGTAGCAATCCAAAATTATTTTTGGATCAATCATCTTGAAAGTATTTGGATAATAAAATCAATCCATGATCATATCCGTTTCAAATATTTGATAATAGAAACCTGTGAAACAAAAAGAAACCTAAATTAATAACCTAAAAATTGTGAATAAAACAAAATCTAGAAAAATAAAAAATGAATTTAAACTAACTATAACCTATAAACAAACATTATAATTTTCTTTCAAATATGATCTAGAAGCTTCAAGTTAATGGAGAAAAAATATAAATTTTGGTTTTTTACAAAATCAAACAAATGAAAGATAATTCTTCGATTATTATTACTTTGAAATGAGATGCAAAATGAAAAAAAGAATTTAATTAATTAATATCATCAAATGATTTCATGAAAATGAGAAACCAACAAAGATATTATTTGATGAAGTATTGAACACATTATTCAAAATAGTCAAACTTGCTAATGAACAAAAGAATGAACACATAATCATAATTTAAACGAAAGTAAACATTTGATAAAAATTAACGTGTTTGTTTAAATTGAGATTTTTATGCTCGTTTCTAACTTTTGACATATACTCTTGTAATGAATGTTTCATACTATAGTGAATGTCTTAAGTTTGTCTCAAAGTAAGCCAAGGTATGGAACTATTTGAAAAGGTTGATTTTGTAGCTCATTATAATTATCAAGATTCTAATAGGGGCCCTTTAAATTTTGTAAATATATAGGGGGAGTTGTTGGGGCCCAACAAGATTCTGACTAATAATCAGAGGCTCTAGTTGAACCCCCAAAATGAATTTCCTCGACAATACCTTTCCAACGGGATATCGTGCGCCTAAAGCGGAGATCGTATGAAAAAGTTACAACCTTGGGAAGTTGATGTACTAACTTACCCAAACGGGGCCCACATGACTTTTGGCGCTTCATCTTCTAGGGTTAGGTTTTTGGATATATAGGGTTTTTGAAATTCCTGTTTATTGTAAAAAGGCCTTCATAGCCTCATTGTAATCATCTTCTTGTGAATGAGCGCAGTCATCACATCTCTTCTCAGAGATAAGCTGCCACCATTCCAGCAAGCTTGTTTTTCGCTACATTTTACAGTTTCAGCTTATTTCCTTATTGAATAGAAAACCAGTTTTACTGTATATATGTTATTCTGTGTTAATAATATTTTAATAATCTGTATTCATTTCATTATGTTCATAAAATCTGGATCAGTGATATCAAATAGGTATGCTCCTTATCATCTTAATGCATGTCCCCAACGAGTTCAGGGTACAAGGAATTGGGTCTCTAGCTTGTTTCTCTTGAGGACAAAATATCTCGCACGCCAAGCAACCTCTCATGGAAGGAGAAAATAAATATGACGGGATAGGAGATCCTTTCAAAATGTTGCTTGAGTAATCCCTCACGCAACAAAGGAATGAGATGATGGATAGTTTCACACAAATCCTTTGACGGCTACCAATAGGTGACGCATCTTCCTCGAGCAGAGGCGCCGCCCCCTTCAAGGTATAAATAAACTTCAATATTCCTATATTTGAAGGTCGGATAGACAAGGATGTTGTAGACAAGTGGTTAAATCTACTATAAGGGTATTTTTCTATCCATAACTTTTTGAATAGAGAAAATATTACTTTTTCACTCCTCAAAGTCGTTCCCCATGTCAAATATTGGTGGGAAACTTTCTGTGAGAAAAAGGAAACAGAGGAACCCTCATTATTTACAGTTGCAACCACCTGGGAATCCTTCAGGGATTCTATTAAGGAACAATACTACCATGTCAAAAGCTATGACGACATGTATACCAAATGGACCACATTGCGGAAAGAAAGAGACCAAGCAGTGCCAGAGTTTACAAATATCTTCCATACGTTGTGCACCAAGTTGGGTATCAAATATTCAGAGCGAAATATGGTGCTCAAGTATCATGGTTCTTTGCATAGATACATCCAGAATGAAATGGAATTTTTGTACATCTCGTCCTTGGGCGCAGCCTACCGATATGTCATCAAAATCAAGCAGAAGCTCAAACAAAAGACACGACAATTTAGGCCTAGGAACCCCTCACAAAAAAAGCCAGGAAGGGGTAGCCCCAACCCATAGAACAAAGGACAAGGCAAATATGGATAGTATCAGGACAACCAGTCCAAGTTGCAAGAAAAGAAGGACACTATAAAAATAAAGAAAGATATCTGGAAGTGGTGCGACTTCCATAAGAGCCCTTGGCATAACATTGTTGACTGCCACTCAAAGAAGTCACTAGTGGCTGAAGTGAAAGCCTCTGAATCAGATGTGGGTTCTGACTCTGATTCAGAACCAGAAAAGGGAAGACGAATCAATTGTAAACGGAACCTAGTGCCATTGTTTCTACCACCAAGCTCTAGCCTGGTGAACCAAACGAGCCATAATAAGGTGAGCACCTCTTCCATTCATAGATGTGGGTAAAAGGCACCCCTCTACACTTCATCATTGATAGTGGTAGCGAGAAGAACCTCATCTCAGCAGAGGTTGTCAAGCGGTTGTCCCTACAGACAACACCACACCCAAAACCCTACGCCATTGGATGGCTCTGCCAAGGAAGTGATCTTCACGTCAGCCAACAGTGTCGACTGTCGTACGACATCAATCCCTTCAAAGATGAGGTATTGTGTGATGTTTCTCCTCTCAAAGTTTCTAATGTTCTTTTGGGCCAACCTTATTTATGGAAACGTCATGTTGTATATAATTCAGGGCCTCGTAGTTTTATTATTACTTTGAACGGGAAATTGTACAAGATACCTGAGGCAGTCCCTCCTAGTGCTATTTCCTTGATCTCTACCAAGAAATGAAGGAAGGTCATCTCTCGGACCGGGAAATTTGTGTTATTCGTGATTCGCTCTAAGAGTGAGCGAAATATCGCAGCCACATCCAAGGCCTCCGCGACCGATATCTCCACAAAATAGAAGCAAGTGGATAAGGTCATGGAAGAGTACTCAGATATCTTCTCCTCTCCTACCTAGGTACCTTTGCACTGCCAGGTCAAGAATCCCATCGATCTAACCCCAGGTGCACTGCTACCCAATGGGCCAATCTACCACCACTCTCTGTTAGAAAACAAGGAGATCAAGAGGAAAATCCAAGAACTTATCCACAAGGAGCACATACATCCCAGATCATCTCCTTTTGGGAGCCCAGTCATGTTGGTGTAGAATAAAGACGGGACCCAGCGACTCTTCATTGATTATCAGGCCCTGAATAAAATCACAGTCTGAAACCGGTACCGGACTCCCCAAATTAACAACCTCCTTGATCAACTCATGGGGGACAAATACTTCAGTAAGATTGATTTGAAGTCTGGATACCACCAGGTCCCAATAAAATATACAGATGTATGGAAGACCACCTTCAATTCAAAAGAAGGTCTTTTTGAATGGTTGGTCATGCCCTTTGGTTTGACAAATGCTCTAGCAACTTTTATGAGGATAATGGACAATATTCTATGACATTTCACCAATAATTTTGTAGTGGTGTATATGGATTACATCCTCATCTACAACAAGATTTGGGTGGAACACTTGCATCATATTCAACAGGTTATGCACACCCTGCGGCAACACAAACTATATGAAAACTTGGAAAAATGATCCTTCAGCATGGGCAGGGTCCATTACTTAGGCTACATCATTGATTGACATGGTGTGCATGTGGATCCAACCCAGATGCAGGTCATATGTGACTAGCCATCCCCAACCACACTCACTGAAGTTTGAAGCTTCTTGGTCCTTGCCAATTCCTATCACAGGTTCGTGTTGGGATTCTCTCATATCGCATGGGCCCTCTACCAAGTAACCAGAGGTGGCGGTAAGGAAAAATTTGTGTGGGGACTATCCCAGAAACAAGCCTTCGATGACTTGAAGAATATTTTGTGCTCATCCCTGGTAATTTCATTACTAGACCTACAACATTCCTTTTAGATCAAGACATATGCTGCAGACTATGTTGTGGGCGTCATTCTCACTCAACACGGCCACCCCGTGGCATATCATAGTGAGACACTATCAGATGTTGTTTGTAAGTACCCTAATTACGAAAAGGAAATGTACTCCATTGTGCAAGCATGTCTCTAGTGGAGAAATTACATTCTTGGGAAGGAGACAGTCATCCACACTAATCACAAGCCACTATAGTTCATGCAAACCCAAGGAAAATTGCAGAATTACCTCCATCAGAAGTGGTCCACATACTTACAGTAGTTCCACCCCAACATCAAGTATAAAATAGGAAGTACCAACCGAGTTGTTGATTTCCTTAGTCGACCTCCAGTCATGGAACTTACCACGATGCTAGACTCTTGCGACCATGAGACCTCTAGATGGCCCCACCTCTACGAGACAGACCCTGACTTCACCACCACCTACCAAATGTTGGGCGCCAACTTATTGGTCACTAATTTCCATATTCAATATGGGTTTTTGTGTCGTCTGGGCCATATTTGTGTTCCATCAAGTGAGTGCATGAAGATGATTTGGTAATATCACTACAGTCGGGTGGTAGGACACTTTGGCATTGAAAAGAGAGTGGCAATGTTGCAGAAACATTTCTATTGGCCAAAACTTTGACAGGATGTTGGAAAGTATATCAGGTCTTGCACCACCTGTGCTATTCCCAAACCAACCACTAAGAAACAGGGCTTGTACACTCCTCTACCTACTCCTGACAGGCCGTGGGAATCCATCTCAATGAACTACATGTCAGGCCTCCCATCCACCAAGAGGGGAAATGACTGTGTTTTTTTGGTTGTTGGTCTCTTTTCCAAGATGGTGACTCTAGCCACTTGCAAGAAGAACATCACAATAGAATCCACTGCCAAGATCTTCTTTGAATGAGTATGGGTACATTTTGGGATCCCAAAAACCATTATCTCAAATCGTGACATTCAGTTCCTCAGCACATTCTGGTCGAGCCTCTGGGCACTGTTGGATACCAAGCTCACCAAATCCACTGCCTTCCACCCCCAAACATATGGCCAAACTGAGGTCGTCAATTGGATGATCATACATATCCAATGCATGTACAATTCAAAACATCCCCACACATGGGATGAGATTCTTCCTTATGTCTAACATAGCTACAATTGATCCCTGCATAGCTCAATTGGCCATATCCCTTTTCAGGTGGGGTTGGGATTCCAACCAATGGGCCTCATGGATGTTGCACTACCCCTGGTGACCACCTCGACTGACTTTTTCCCTACTCCACCAGAAGCTAAAAAATCCACCTGGTTCATTGAGTGTATCCATCACATCTACCAATAGGTTCAATATCTTCTATAGAAGTCTAACGCCAAGTACAAGCAGTGCCGTGATCAACATCGGGTGCCACATAAGTTTCAGGTGGGAGACAAAGTTTGGTTTCACTTGCAGAAAGAATGCCTTACATGGCCCCATCGTAAGCTTCACCCACTCTATTATGGGTCATACACCATCACCAATATTTTGGGTGATAATTCTTTTGAGTTCAACATTCCCCCTTTCCTTGGCCTATACCCAGTCTTCAACGTGGCTCTCCTTCGGCCATATTTCCCACCATTATTGGACACCTCAGAGATAGCAGAGCAGCTGACACCAACAACATTCAACCCTGACTGCATGCAACATGCATCCAGTGATCATATTGTGGAAACACAGATCAAGGGCACTCGACAAAAAAGGATCCAGCTTTATCGAGTCGTCAAAGTAGGGCAGCTCCTGCACCAAGGCAAGTGGCTCACCCAGGGCCAAATTCAGCAGAAATATCCTCATCTGATGGGGGAAATCAATGCAATCGATACCATTGATTCCTAAGGAAGGATAATTTATCTAGGTGTATATCAGTGGCCACCCACCTTTTCCAACTCGCTCAAAACAGTTTTCTGACAATTTTGGCAATTTACTATTTTTAGTAGTTTTTAACTTCCGAGGTCATTTTCAGGGCCTAAATGAAGGTTTTTCAGGATCTAGATTCTCAATGATAGCCAAATTATTTGAATGAGCTCCCAAAATGAATATCCTTGACGATACCTTTCCAACGAGCTATCTTGTGCCTAAAATGGAGATCGTATGCAAAAGTTTCGACCCCGAGAAGTTGATGTACTAACTTACCCAAACGGGGCCCACATGACTTTGGGTGCTTCATCTCCTAGGGTTAGGATTTTGGATGTCTAAGGTTTTTGACATTCCTATTTATTTTAAAAATTTCTTCAGAGTCTCATTGTAATCATCTTCTTGCGAATGAGTGCATCCATCACATCTCCTCTCAGAGATAAGTCGCCACCATTCCAGCAAGCTTGTTTTCCGTTGCATTTTATAGTTTCATCTTATTTCCTTATTGAATAGAAAACCAGTTTTATTGTATCTCTGTTATTATGTGTTAATCATCTTTTAATAATTTGTTTTCATTTATTTTTGTTCATAAAATCCAGATCACATAATGAAGGAATGGCTTGCGCAGTGGAAATTTCAAGTAACACGCAAGAAAGGGACAAAGCCTAAGGAACAAGCAGAAGCAAATCCATCAAGGAAGACAGGCAGTCCAAAAAAAAATACAAGGAAGGATGCAGAGTGCATTCAAACCTCAAAGAGTAGTGCAACAGTCAAGAATACAAGGAAGAAATACATTGTGTCAAGGGAAGAAGTGAAAGGAGATGAAGAGAAGGTAAAGGGAGATAGCTCTCGTAGAAAGGAGGTACAAGATGAACAAACAGAAAAAGAATAAAATTGAGGTGAAGAACTCAACTGCAACCAAGAATAGGAATGGAACACAGGAGGGATAAATAAGGAAGAAAATGAAGTACCAAAATAATCCCCTAGTACTCACAATCACATAAGACGATGCAGAATCTGTCACAGACAAAGTCCAAGATAGAAAGGAGAATCCAGTACTAGCAGCGGAAGTACAAAAAGAGGAAATTATGGAGAATTTAGTAGAAGTACATGACATTCTTCATAGGTTTTAGATAATTATAGTGCATCATCCTACAACACAGGAGAAATAAAAAGCACAGAAAGCACCAGTACATAAAGAACAGGGAGAGACAGTAGAGACAATAGAAAAGGGTAGTGACAGTTTTAAGGTCATGAAGGACATGTTGGAAGTAGATGGGAACACAACGCAGAAACAAGTTAAGGACCTAGAACATCTAGATTTGGTTCTAGCACACATACACACAAATGTGTTATACGGGTTACAAGCGAGTGTGATGTAGGAGGTCCAGTCTAGAGCTAGGGAAGATTCCACCAACCTACAAATCGACATAGAGGTTAAGGAGATATTGCAGGTAACTTGTGAGAAAATAACACTGGAGAAGAAGGAGGAGAAACAGTGTGCAGATAAATTAGAAAATAAACTCACAGAAGTCTACATCAGCATACCAGACTGCACACAGGAACTGGAGGTCACGGCAGAAGAAAATATACAAAATATTGTGCAAATAATGGAGAGATATAAGTAGGAGATAGTAGATTTAATAGAAAAATGGAGTCCAAGAACACCCATATAAGTGAGGAAAATGAGAGAGAAGGAGGATATTGCACACATAGAAATCATAGTGCAGGAAGTAAAAGAAGTTGTGAATTGTATGACAGGACTGCATACATTTGTCCCATCCTGGAAGAAGATGAGAGGATACACCAATTGGATCAAATACGAGAAAAGGTGACCACAAAAGTACAGGATTTAAATAAGAGGAAAAAAGCAATGGCCATCCTAGAAAGGATGAAGAGTGTGCAGGAAATGAAGAACCTGCAAGAAGAACTGAAGGAATTACAAGGAGAAAAACAAGCAAGGTAGACTCAATTGGAGCCATTGCAGAAAGAGGCTGAAATACTGATAGAATGATTGCAAACAAACAAAGGAATACTAGCACAGGAACAAGCAGAAAGTAGGGAAGTGATGACATAGCGTGTGACAACACAGGATGTGGAGATACTCACAGAAAAGAGTGCATAGGAAAAGGAGAAAGTGACAAATTTGGCAAAGAAGTTTCATGCACTGGAGGTAGCGTTGTAGCAAGTGAACTAAGTCTAAGTGGCTCGGGATGAGCCACACATTAGTTTTGGGGGCTTGTTGGAGTAGGAATTTTTGGGAGGTAAGTGAGGCAAAATGGACCAAAGGGAACAACGTACGCCAGAAAAGAAAGAAGACAAGCATGAAAAGGGGCAAAGGAAGCAACACGCGAAAGGATTTATAGAAATCTGGTGCATATGTGGAAAAAACTAGCCATGTTAGGGTTAGGGTTTTGGAATGTATTAGAATGGATATTAGTCGATTTTGTAGTATAAATAAGATGTATGAGGTAGATTGAAGTATATTGGAGGAGAGATCATATGTATCTTGGCATATAGATCTTGTGTGCGACGAGTCTATTTTGGAGAGTCATTTTTGAGTTTTGAGTCTTTGTATTGTTGAGAGTTGCGGAGCTCAGATGGATTTAATGTAACTGAGGTTCAAGTCGCAAGATGTGGACCTTGGTGCAACACTAGTCAGCCTCACCACTAATCACATACCCCATGATGTAATGTGCGCAACGCTATTTTTGATGAAGAATAAGAAATAAGAAGAAGATATGTGTGGACATATCCCCAAGAGGGGTGAACCACAGTAAAACCCTGCATTGCAATATGTCTGAATGCTTTTGTTAGTTCTACAATTATGGATGAATGGTTAGATGAATACATGTGTTGGGGTTTACTTACAATGCGCACTAGAATATGTATGAAGAATGAATATTATGAATGAATGAAATAGTAGATATGATTAATGGTATGATAGAATGCAGGTTTAAGTAGAAATATAAGTAAAAACAACATCCCCAACCCCTTCCATAACTGTAGACAACTACATCTTGCAGTCACCCATAAACCATCTCAAGTGAGACTATGTTGTGCACTATGTGTGCGGTGTATCCTTCTGGTTTACCGGAAGGTTCTATGGTGAAAAGGGTTTTGTTGGAGAACTAAGGTAGAACCCGAGTCATCCCATACATAAAACGGTGCCATATCCATAAGGGATGGAATTTGCAAGTTGAATAGGTGGAGAGGTTTCTGGAGTGGACAAATCCTTGTTTAAAAAATGAGTTTCACAACATATATAGTTGTGATGACAAAGAAGGATCGGGTTGATTGGTAGGTTGATTGGTTGCAGCATGATATTTCTCAATCACTTCCTTCAATTGAAGCAACTTAGGTAAAAGTAGGAAATCATGGGTGTAATGTCCATAGACGTTGCAAATGGAGTAAGAATGATTTGTGAGAAGTTGAGGGTTCTTCCCCTATTTTGGTTAGGGATTGTTACCTTGACCTTGGTTTGTATCATTCTAGTTTCTTAGAGCATTATTATTGGGTTATTGTTTTTGGTTCCCTTGATTTCTTTGGTTATGGAATTGGTATTTTTTTTTTCCATTCCCCTTATTATTATTTTTGTTATTGGTATTTTGATTTGGGGCATTGGGTACATTTAGTTGAGCATGCACCTGTTCTTGAAGTGGAGGTGCAGGTTAACAAATATTAACAAGAGGTTGGGGTACAACCACTAGAGGAACTAAATCTACTAGAAGAGGGTAAGGAAAGGGATAGTATGGATTCATATATGCTCTTCCACAAGTGGAACTAGTACAAGCATGACTACGCACATGTTGGTATGCATGGGGACCTGAATACAAATTTATAGTTCTTACTTGATATGAGTGATGAGAATAATTTTGTTATGGTAAGGATAACTATAAGGAATCAAGGGAAACCCTATAGGATCTTGAGGGTAAGAGGTACTAACCCCACCATATGAGGTACCATACCCACTAGGTCCAAGGGGATTAGGATACAGTTTATTTAGTCACATTGACACTATAATGCCATCAACCACATGGGATTCCCCTATTGTAGATAAGTCACCTGAGTGAGATCGAGGGGCATTGAGAAAAATAGTGTACAAATACCTTGACTGGGCATATATAAGGTCCTATTGTTGCACCTTTTGAATAGCTTCATCTTTAGTCTTTAGCATGTTCATGGCCACATCCTTGGCGATGGGAGGAAGTAATGACTTCAAAAACTAGTCCATAAGGAACCTATAATTAATATCATCTTTACACAAGCCATGTCATCTACGCCATTCATGGATATGGTATATGATATGGGTGGTTCTAGTCTGATGAAATTTGATGAGAATATTGATTCCAACATCATGGAAAATTGAAAGTTTAAAGGAGGCTAAGAACACCTTGGTTATGGACTCAAAGGTGGCACTGGAATGGGATAGTTGATCAATATATCATTTGGTGGTGACACCTTGTAGAGTGTGTTCAAACAACCTCAATTGAATCGAGTCCTCTGTGATGTTATTAGAGGTGTTGGAAAATTGATTGTCATTGATGTAAACTTTAGAGGAAGTCTAGAAGCCTCTAGAATTATTGGTTATAATTGAATAATTCTCCAAAGTGGTCCCCTTATGGCATAGATTTAAGCATGGAACTCATGGGAGAAACCCAGAGGTGTGGTCATGAGGCCCGAAGTTGACTAAGGAAAATGATGTTGAAAAATAATTTAAGTGTATACAAAACCCCCATAGATGGATATTCCTCAGCATGTTATTTCCAACATTAGGTGGTACGCCATGTGATTCCTCATGTTTGAGGAGTTATGAGGTCATGAAGTTGGGAGCCCTAAATAATGGTTGAGAAGCCCCTAAATGGTTACAACAAGATGCTATAAGTCATTAATTAAAGGGTAAAATGGTTATAACAAGAAAGTACAAGTTGACCTAAAGTGAAGAAAATAAGTCACATGGAAAAGTATAAATACACCTCAAGAAGCCTCTCATCTTCACACACATGAGTTCAATGCTTATCTATCTTTCAATTAATCTTCCGGTAAATATTTTTGTAGCATATATGAGGAAGTGGATATGAGGAAGAAAGGAGTGTGAAAGTCTTTTAGTTATAGAGAGGAAAGGGTTTCAGGAAACCCTAGTTTAAATGACCCTCATGGATTAGGCTACTGTTATCCCACGGGGCATCCCTATAGATTGTTTAGCATCTATCATGTGATTCCCTATAGACATCTAGAATTTGTCTAATGAGGCTCAGCTAGATTTGATGAAGGATGCTTGGTTCAAGTTATAGAAAGGTATGATGGTACAACATAGCTACTATAGGATCTAAGTTGGTATGTATCATTTGATTCTTCATGAGAAAAGGTATGTCTTTTATGTGATTTGTTGAGGCTTGTATCATGGATGGTATGACACATGCTTAAGGCATGTATTGGAGGCCATTTTGGTATATGGTTGCATATGGTTGAGATCCATGTTTTAGTGATATTGATACATGCTTGAGACATATCCTTGGTACTTAGTTTATGGATGTTATGGTTCATTGTTAGAGGAACATGTTTTTGATATTGGCATATATTTGAGATATATATTCAGTATATGATATTGATGGTTATGGTGCATACTTGAGGCATATTTTTTAGACATTGGCAGATCTTGGATACTTGGCACATGGTATGGTACAATTTCTAGTACATGGTTGATGCACATGGTATGGCGATGGTTTTAGTTGGTTGATGATGGTATATCAATGAAAAATACGGTGACAGAGATAGTGTCAAAGACAGTGACAAGGACAGTCACAAGTTGGATGATTGGTTGATCATCACTTATAGGTTGATGAGACAAATTGACAGTGATAGGTTGATGTGATAGTGACATGTTGGTTCAGTGAAATTGGAAGTTACAGGTTGATCAGTGGTAGTGACACTAAGTCTACACTTATATTTTAGGGAAGAAGGATGGTGTAAGGAAAGTGGGTTGTAGACTCCTTCCGGTTGGTGTCAGAAAAATCAGGGAGTTAGAGCTTCCTTCAGGTTGGTTCTACATGGAGGAGCTACATGGTATATTCACAGCTTATGAGATGGGAACATAATAGGAAAATCCATTCAGGAAGGAAGCAACATTCAAGGCATCCAAGAAGACCATGAAGAATAAGAAAAAATCAAAGTCAAATTGTATCTATAGCGATGATTATGATGAAGATGAAGAGATGGCCAACTTCGTATGGAATTTAAAGAAAGTAACTAGAAAATACAAAGGTAAGATTCCTTTAAATGGTTTAATCGTGGTAAAATTGGTCATTTTGATAATAAATTTCCATATGCTAAAAACAAAGAGAATTATGAAGAAGAAGTTCCTAAGAAAGAAAAGAAATATCAAAAGGGAGACAAGAAAAGAAACAAGAATAAATGCTTCAATAAAAAACTTTATTCAAAGGAAGACATTTCATCATCCGGTGAGGATGATGACAACGAAAGTGACTCACAAAATGTACTCTTCATGGCCTATGAAAATGATGAAGAGGATTATGAAGAAGAAGGTGAAGTTTGAACTCAGAGAAGAACTAATCAGTGCTTTAGAAGAACTGAAAAGAGAGAGGAAGAAAAACAAATCACTAAAGGGAGAATTAATTATGCTAAAGGAGGATTCTCAAAATCATAACTCTGAAAAGGATCAGCACATGATTATGAATCTGAAAGTCCAAGTTGAAGAAGCTAGAAGTATCAAAGAGGTACTTAGAAGCAGCCTGGAATAAAAGGAAAAGGAGAAAGAGAGTTTAGAAACTAAATTAGTTTCACTAAGGAAAGAAATTCAAAAAAGAGATATGCAGCATAACAACACCAAAATATTGTATGAAATCATCAGCACTCAAATGCCACATCATGACAGGTCTGGACTCGAATACAACCAAACACATATAGAGAAGGGTTTAGGATTTATGACTACATAAGAGGAATTAGAACAAAGGACTTATGCCGAAGTCACCAGAGGAATCACCAAGAAGGAGGAATACAAGCCTTCACATGAGAATGATCACGAAGAAGATTATAGAAGGATGGCACCGTCTAGAAGACCTAGGTTTCAGAATCAATAGCCACCCATTGAAATAAATCAAGAAGAAAACTACAAAGGAACAACACCATTCAAAAAATATCCCAAGTATCAAAATATGTTTCCTGGTTCATTTTTTGCTTATAAAAATTTTGGGCACAAAGATATAAACTGAAAAGATTATGCTAAGAATAGAATTAACTATGAAGGTCACCCTAGAATCAATCATCTCAAAAAACCTTGTGAAGCATACAACAAAAACTATAACAATTTTGGCTCATTAAACGATGAATTAGAATGTTATAAATGCAACAATTTTGAGCACATGGCCAAATATTGCAGATTGATAGTTTGATCCGGGTGGATAACGGTGGCCACCCACTTTTTCCAACTTGCTCAAAACATTTTTCTGGCAATTTTGGCAATTTATTATTTTTAGCAGTTTTAACTTATGGGGCCATTTTGAGGGCCTAAATGAAGGTTTTTCGGGATCAAACTTCTCAATGATAGTTGAGGGAATAATTGGGCCCCCAAAATGAATCTCATAGATGATACCTTTCCAACGAGCTATCGTGAGCCTAAAACGGAGATCATGTGCAAAAGTTACGACCCCGGGAAGTTGATGTACTGACTTACCCAAACAGAGGCCACATGACTTTTGGCGCTTCATATCCTAGGGTCAGGTTTTTGGATGTATATGGTTTTTGACATTCTTGTTTATTGTAAAAAAGGATTTTAGAGCCTCATTGTAATCATCTTCTTGCGAATTCGAGTGGCCGTCACATCTCTTCTCAGAGATAAGCTACCACCATTCTAACGAGTATTTTACTCTGTATTTTTATAGTCTCTGTACATTTCTTTCATTAATCGAAATCATGAATTATTGTATCTCTATGTTTATGGTTGCATCTATGATACATTTTTGTTATATTATTGGATATCCGTGATATCTTTGTGCATTTCTTTATTATATCTCCACTCTCATTTCGTGCCGAAAAATAATTTGGATCAGTGGTATCAGAGAAGGCTGATCTTGATCGGTTTTTTTCAGTGCATGTCCTCGACGACGTCTGAGTATAGAAATTTGGGTCTCAAGCTTGTCTCTCTTGAATACAATTTCTCTCGCACACCCAAGAAACCCTCCATGGAGGAAGAAAATAAAAAAGACGAAGCAGACAATCCTATGAATCTGTTGCTTGATCAAGCTCTCACACGACAGAGGGAAGAAATCATGGAGAATTTTCCCCACATCCTTCAACTCCTACCGATAGAAACAGGTGCATCTTCATCAAACAACCACTTTGGAAGCACCTCTCCTTTCAAGGTACAGGTTAATTTTTATATTCCTGTATTTGAAGGTTAGATAGATGAGGATGCCCTAGACAAATGGTTAAATCTGTTAGAAGGTTATTTATCTTTTCA
The DNA here is from genome assembly GCA_000966675.3 of Picea glauca. Taxonomy (NCBI): domain Eukaryota; kingdom Viridiplantae; phylum Streptophyta; class Pinopsida; order Pinales; family Pinaceae; genus Picea; species Picea glauca. The sequence goes on along the minus strand of JZKD02S1621279.1, from coordinate 17,239 downwards.
TAATTTTTCTGATAGGTAAAATATCACCTTCGCACTCCTTAAAGCTCTCCCCCATGTCAAACATTGGTGGGAAACTTACTGGGAGAAAACTTCACAGAGGATTCTGGAATATATGGGGTCGATCCCACTTGGGATTTTTTATGGATGCGGTAAAGGAACAATATTACCCTGTTGGAAACTATGAGGACCAGTGCATGAGATGGACCACACTACAGCAAGAGAGGGGCCAAGCAATTCTGGAGCTCACCAATACCTTCCATACCTTGCACACCAAGTTGGGTATCAAAGACTCTGAACAGAATTTGGTTCTGAAATATTGTCGGGCTCTACATAGATACATCCAAACTGAAGTGGCTTTTCTAGACATATCATCACTCGGTGCTGCTTATCGATATGTTGTTAAAATCGAGCAGAAATTTAAGCACCAGAACAAACGGGAGTTTGGGTCTGCAAATCTGCAAAAACCAAAGTATGATAAAGACAACCCTAATAAACAGTCTCTTGAAAACCAGTCCAAGCCACAGGAAAATAAGGGTCACGGGAAGACAAAGAAGGGCACCAGAAAATGGTGTGATTTTCACAAAATCCCCTGGCACAACACCGAGGAATGTTTCTCAAAACAGTCATTGGTGGCCGAGATCAAAGACAAGGAGATGAACCCTGATTCATAATTTTATTCTAAAAATATTGGTAAAAGACAGATCATTGATGCAAACCCCACTGCTATTGTTGCGACCGCATCAATTCAACCAGAAGAACCAACAAATCCTTAAGAGGGGGAGCACATTTTTCATTCACAAACGTGGGTGAAGGGGACCCCGGTACATTTTATTGTCGATAGTGGAATCCAGAAGAACCTCATCTCAACAGAGTTCGTCAAACTGTTGGAATTGTCAACAACAACACACCCACAGCCATACAACATCGGGTGGCTTCACCAAGGATGAGATCTTCATGTCATCCAGCAGTGTCGATTGTCATACGACATCCAACCCTTCAAGGATGAGGTATTATGTGATGTTTCCCCACTAGATGTCTTTTATGTTCTCTTGGGCCAGCCATATATGTGGAAGCGCCATGTTGTTTATGAGTCTCGACCCCATAGTGTCATTGTTACTTTGGGGGGTCAACTCTAAAGAATACCAGAGGTAGTTCTGACTATTGTCCCACCTAAATAGTGCCACAAGGTAGTATCTCATACTACAAAATTCAGCTTCTTCACAATATGTTCAAAAGGTGAACAGGAGGATATTGCAACCACTACAGCCTCAGCCCAAGCACCTTCTATCCAATAGAAAAGGGTCCAAAAGGCTGCAGCAAAGTGCAAATATTTCATCTGCACACAAACATCTCATGTAGCCTGACCGGTTGAATAGATTCAACCTTGCTAGCAACAGGTTCGTGACAGCCTTCCACAAACCAAGCAACACGACGTCTTCAACAAGGAAAGAAACTCACCAAGATTCAAATTCAGCAAACGCTTCCCCCTCTCCCCCGAGAACTCAATGCAATGGAGACCATTTCTTCCTAAAGAGGGAGGATTGATCCAGGTGGATATCAGTGGCCACCCACCTTTTCCAACTCGCTCAAAACAATTTTCTGGCAATTTTGGCAATTTACTACTTTTAGCAGTTTTAACTTCCAGGGCCATTTTGAGGGCCTAAATGAATATTTTTCAAGATCAATATTCTCAATGATATCTGAAGGCATGATTGATCCCCAAAAATGAATCTCCTCAATGATACCTTTCCAACGGGCTATCGTGCACCTAAAATGAAGATCGTATACAAAATTTACGACCCAGGAAGTTGATGTACTAACTTACCCAAACGGGGCCCACATGACTTTTGGCACTTCATCTCTTAGGGTTAGGTTTTTGGATGTCTAGGGTTTTTGAAATTCCTATTTATTGTAAAAAGGGCCTTTAGAGCCTCATTGTAATCATCTTCTTGTGAATGCGAGTAGTCGTCACATCTCTTCTCGGAGATAAGATGCCACCATTCTAGAGAGTCTTTCACTCTATATTTTTACAGTCTCTGTACATTTATTTCATTAATAGAAATCATGTATTACCATATTTTTGTGTTTATGGTTGCATCTCTTATACATTTTTGTTATATTATTGGATATATGTGATATCTCTGTGCATTTATTTATTATATCTCCACTCTCATTTTGTGGCGAAAAATAATCTGGATCACAGTTACTCCAAAGGAACCAAAGAAGGAATTCAACAATCATCAAAAATCACCATCAAGAATTTGGATCAGGAAGGGGGATAAACTAAATGTTGAAGAATGTTCCCTTGCACTACATGCATAAAGCAGAAGTGATTGGTATGATGAAAATGGTTGTTCAAAACATATGACAAGTGAAAAGAGAAAATTTATAACTTTGAAGAAAGAAAGAGATGGATCAGTTTCATTTGGTAATGACAACTCAGCCAGAATTATAGGTAAGGGCACAATCAAGATTGGAAGTAAGGATTCCAAGGAAGAAATTTCCTACTTGTTGAAAACATGAAGTATAATTTGTTAAGTGTGAGTCAAATGTGTGATCAAGGACATAGACTTATATTTGACTTAGAGAAGTGTGAAATAAGAAAATAAGGATCAAGAAAATTGGTGGCTACAGCAGTAAGGACTCCTAAAAAAATATACATCTTAAATGAGATTGGAAAAGAAAATATGTTTCTTGGGAAAGCAAAACATAACTTGGCCTTCAAGGAGATGGTTGAAAACAAAATGGATTTCAGAATATTCAAGGATATGGTTGAAAACAAAATGGATTTGAGAATTAAGTGATTAATATCAGGAAATGGAGGTGAATTCACATCAAAAGAATTCATGGAGTTCTGTGAAAAGCGGGGAATAAAAAGGTAATTATCAATAGCTAGGACACCTCAACAAAATGGAGTCGTTGAAAGGAAGAACATAACTGTAACAGAGATGGACAGAACCATGTTGAAGGATTCAAAGTTGAGAAATATATTTTGGGTATAGGAAGTACACACACTGGTTCATATCTTGAACAGAGGAATGCTCAGAAGTAACAGTGATAAAACACCATATGAGTTATGGAAGGGAAGACCAACAAATGTCAAACATTTTATAGTATTTGGAAGCAAGTCCTACATAAAAAGAGAATATGATAGAGATCAAAAAGTTGATTCTTGAGTTGATAAAGGGATATTGGTTGGTTACTCAAGAAAAATCAAGGCATACAAATGTTACAATCTGAAACTCAACAACATATTGGAAAGTATAAACGTAAAAAATGATGAAGTGTATGTACCAAAGGTCAAAGAAGAAAGAAAAGATCCAAATTAACGGGAAAGAGAAGAAGAACTAAAAGAAGAAGAGGTAGAAGAAGAACAATAGAAAGAACAACATCATACTAAAGTAGAACAGGAAGAAAATGACCAACATGAATTTTGTATGCCCTCCAGGACACCTAACCGTCGGGTCCAAAATAATCATCCACCAGAACAGATTATTGGAGATAAAAATGTAGGAATAGAAACCAAAGGAAGTAAAATGTTTTGTACACCAGAGCAAAGACACCATGCACTACTATCCAAAATTGAACCCAACGGCTTTGAGTAAGAAAGTAATGATGAGAATTGAGTCAAGGCCATGGAAGAAGAAATACATCAAATAAAGAAGAATGAAACATGGGAACTGGTTCCAAGACCGAAGAACAAAAATGTGATTGGTACAAAATGGGTGTTCAGAAACAAAATAAACAAAGATGGACAGGTAACAAGAAACAAGTAAAGATTGGTATGCAAAGGATACACTCAAGTTGAAGGAGAATATTTTGAAGAAACGTTTTTCCATGTTGTTGGAATGGAAGCAATCAGATTGATCTTGGCCTATGTATGTTCCAAGAGAATCAAGGTATATCAGATGTACATAAAATCAACATTTCTAAATAGTGAATTAGAACAAGAAGTCTACATTGAAGAGTCAAAAGGGTTCCTACTATCAGAAAGGGAAGATTGTGTTTGCATATTGAAGAAAGATCTGTATGGACTCAGGCAAGCCCCTAGAGCATGGTATTCAAGATCGAACAGGTATTTGCAAGAACAAAGATTCATACAGGGTAAAGAAAATAACAATCTCTATTTGAAGATTGATATGAACATCATATTCATCATTGAATTATATGTGGATGACATTATATTTGGAAGTGATGATGACAGTATGAGTAAGAAGTTTTCCCAAGACATGCAGAATGAGTTTGAAATGTCACTACTTGGTGAATTAACATTATTTTTGGGACTTTAGATATCTCAACTAGATGAAGGCATTTTCATTTCAAAAACCAAGTACATCAAATAAATGTTGAAGAAGTTAGGAATGGAAGATTGCAAACAAGTAAGTATTCCTACAATAAGTGGTTGCAAGTTAAGAAAATATTGTGAGTCTAAGGAAGAAGATCAAAGACTCTACAGATCAATGATTGGCAACCTAATTTAAGTGACAACTTCAGTACAAGATGTAATGCAAGTTGTTGGACAAGTTGCAATATTTCAAGCAGCACCGAAGGAAATTCATGTTCTAGCAGTATATAAGATCTTCAGATATCTTAAAGGAACAACAAATTTTGGGTTGTGGTATCCACAAGAGAATGAGCTAACTATGGTCACCTACACAAATTCATATTGAGTAGGAAGCATTGATGATCGTAGAAGTACTAGAAGAGCAGCCTTCTATTTGGGTGATTTTATGGTATCCTGGTTAAGTAAGATCCAGGCCTCGATATCATTGTCTACAGTAGAAGTAGAATGCATTGCAGTGGTCGCATGTTGTACTCAGCTTCTTTGTATGAAGCAAACCCTGCAAGCTTTACAAGTGAAGTATGATGAGCCCATTCCAATATTTTGTGACAACACTAGTGATACCAATATTTCCAAGAATCCACTGATGCATTCCAAGACCAAACATATTCCGATCAAGTTTCATTTTCTGCGGGAACAAGTTACAGAAAATAATATCAAGTTAGACTACATTGGGACAAAGGAACAGATTGCATACATCTTCACTAAACCTCTCCCAAGAGAGACATTTGAGTATCTTCGACATAAACTTGGAATAGTTTCTTCTCCACATTGATATACACATTTTTACTCAAAACACAAGGAAAGATAAATCATTTGTGCAGAGACAATGAAGGAATCTTAATATGAATGTTTTCTACATGTCAGTAGTTTACTTCAACAGGAAGTGCCAATGGACAAAATCACTAGAAGAGAGAAATTTCATAATCATATTTTCAAGGGGAGTTACCTTTTTCCATTGATGTCAAAGGGGGATAAAGAACATAAGTAAGTAGATATGGGGATCCTTGGTTGCAGGGGGATAATGAGTGTTTCCATCAATGCTAAAGGGGGAGATTGTTGGAAAATTAATTATCATTGATGTAAAATTTAGAGGAAGTCTAGAATCCTATACAATTATTGGGTATAATTGAATAAGTCTCCAAAGTGGTCCCCTTATGATGTAGCTTTAAGCATGGCCCTCACAAGAATATTCTTTGAAGAATTCTACAAGAAACCCAAAGTTCTGGTCATGAAGCCTGAAGTCGAACAAGGAAAATGAGGTTTAAAATACTTCAAGTGTATACAAAACCCTCATACATGGATATTCCTTGTCATGTCGTTTCCAACGGTAGGTGATATGCTACATGGTTCCTCATAGTTGAGGAGTTATGAGGTCATGAAGTTGGAATCCCTAAAGAATGGTTGAGAAGCCCCTAAATGGTTATAACATGATGCTACAAGTCACTAATTAAAGGGTAAAGTGGTTCTAACAAGAAAGTATATTTCGAACCTAAAGTGAAGAAAATAAGTCACATGTAAGAGTATAAATACACCTCAAGAAGCCTCCCATCTTCACACACACACAAGTTCAATGCTTATATATATTTCAAGTTGTCTTTTGGTAAATCTTTTCATAGCGTATTTGAGGAAGAAAGGAATATGAAATTCTTGGAGTTGCAGAGAGGGAAGGATTTTAGGAAACCCTAGTTTAATTGACCCCCACAAGTCAAGCTACTCGTGTCCCGCGAGGCACCCCCACGGGTTGTTTATCATCTATCACGCAAGGCCCCACGTGATATCTAGAATGTGTCCAGTGACGCTAATCCATATTTGATGAAGGATGCTTGGTTTAGGTTGCAGCAAGGTATGATGGTACATCAGGGATACTATAGGATATGAGTTGGTATGTATCAGTCATTTCTTCATGAGTAAAGGTATTTATTTTATGGTCTTTGTTGAGGCTTGTACCATGGATGGTATGGGACATGCTTAAGGCATGTCTTGGAGGCCCTTTTGGTATATTGTTGCATATGATTGAGGTCCATTATGGTTCATTTTTAGAGGAACATGTTTGTGATATTGGCATATATTTGAGATATATACTTTGTATATGATCTTGATGGTTATGGTGCATACTTGAGGCATATTGTTGAGACATTGACACATCTTGGATACTTGGAATATGGTATGGTACAAGTTCTGGTACATGATTGATGTACATGGTATGGTGATGGTTTTAGTTCATTGATGATGGCATATCAATGACAAAGACAGTGACAGGGTCAGTGACATGTTGGATGATTGGTCAATCATCAGTTACAGGTTGATGAGACAGATTGACAGTGACAGGTTGATGTAACAGTGATAGTGGTAGTTGCAGGTTGATCAGTGGTAGTGATAGTGAGTCTATACTTATATTTTAGGGTGGTGGGATGGGGCAAGGAAAGGGGGTTGTAGCCTCCTTATGATTGGTATTGAAGAAATCATGGATTTGGAGCTTCCTTTAGGTTGGTGCCTATAAATCATGGGATCATAGCCTCCTCCTGGTTGGTGCGGGAGAATTTAGGGAATTAGATATTCCTTTATATTGGTGCCTACAAATAATGGGGTTGGTGTCTCCTTCCATTCTGTGCTGGAGAATTTGGAAGTTGGTGCTTCTTATGAATGTAATCTTTGACATATAAGAAAGCATTTTGTGGTTTTCTCCCATTTGGGTTTCCATGTAAATTCTAGTGTATTGTGTATCTATGGTTATTTGTTATGCTATGTTGATTGATATTGCTCATGATATATTGATAATATACTATTTATAAAGTTAATGGTTACATGTTCTTATTAAAAGTGATAAAACATTGCATAATATCGATTCACACCCCCCCCCCCTCAGTATTCCAACAAGAGGAACACCAAACATGGAAAGTCATGATGTGATTATAATTAACCTCTCTAGCATGACCCTCAAATTTAGGGATATCCAAGATTATCTTGATTTCCATACCAATCCAAGTTGCATCCTACTAGATAGGATCATGAATGAATCTTTCCAAATCAGGGAGATTAACCCCACCATGTAAGGAAAAGCGAGTTGGTTTGCAATAGTTCCCACCATGGTAGATATCATTGTGGCACTTGGGTTGGGTGAAGAAGAACCAGTCGAAGGGGAACTATTTCGAAGAACAATTGAACTAGATGGCCTTAAAGGGGATAATGATTCAGAATCTTGAGAAGATGAACTTGTGATGATCCCAAAGGTGGACTAAGATGATTCACCCTAACATGTTGAGCAGGAGATAAACAATTACCAATAATACTTAAGGGACAAAGGCCCCAATATTATATGATAGATATTCCTTGGGGGATTAATGATTCCTAGGTGTAAGTATCTTTGCTAAGTGGAAATCAATCTATCAAAGGCTAAAGTCACCAAAGTAGGAAATCAAGCAATCAAAATGATCAAACAACAACACTATATACACATGTGGTGTAAGAAGTGGTTTCAAGTGTGTTTGAATCAAAATAAAGGTGGCCTAATAAAAAAATTCCATCCTATCAAAGAAAAATACTCTAGCCTAAGAAATAACTAATAGTGCTCAAACAAACCTAAACTGTGGAAAAATGGCCTTCCAAAAAACTAGCAACAGAAGTGATTAGGTCCCTTATGTAGATGAGTGAATGTATGAATGAGATATTTATAACTAGGATATAGTGGGTTATGAAGTCCCAAAGACTCGTAGAAATCTATCGCAGGTGCCCTCCCTCCTGTGACAACCACTTGGGTAAGAAACCTAGTACATTAGCCACTAAACTACCTCTTCATAGATACATGCAACGAGTCTCCTTTCCTTCAATATGAAATCAAATATTCAGGGGATATTCAATATTGAAAGAGCTAAGAGTCTCAAGCAAACCTCCAATACCAAACTTGGAGTTATCCATTATGAGGAGTGTGCTTGTTTCTAAATGGGTATTGACCATATCCGATAGAAAGGATTTCAAGTTCCCTAAAACAAAATACTATGTTTTAGATGTTAAATTGTTGTGGTGAGTTATTTGAATGTCTATTTCCACAACCCTAACTTAACTATAAGATTCCTTTGGCCCCAATGAGAGATTAAACGTGTTAGGTTAAGTGGTTTATTTTAAGGCGGAGATTGGGATCATGAACCAAGTGTATGATTAAGGTGTGAGTGGGTGCACAAATGGTGTGATCAACATCAAAATAAAATCCTTATAAGAAAGTGCTTGCAAAAAATGAGATCTAAAATCGAAATACAAGCTAAGTATTAAGGAAAATACTCAAGTAAATGAAAAAAATTCTTTATCTTAATATACTTTCAAGGAAAAAAGAAGCATGCAACAATTTAGATCTACAAATGAAAGATACTACTTCAACCTAGCTAATAAATAGGGCTATTAAAGAATTAAATTTCAAATTGAAGTGCCAAAAGAAACAAGCTAAATACTAAGAACGAAAGGAGATTATTTTCTCTATCTTGAAAGACTTTCCAATTTGAAATAAAAGGCATACTCTAATAGAAAACAAGCAAGGGATGAAATTTGTAAGAGATCACACAAGCAAGCTAGAAAAGAAAAGACCCAAAATCCACACAAAAACCAAAACCCTAGGACAAGTACTAATGCAACAAAGGAGGATTTTCTTTGTCCAAAGTTTTTTTTGTGAATGAAGTACATCTAAGGGCCATTCAAGAAAGCTAGGTTTATGTAAAAAGGATACTGAAACAGAAATATGTAATCCATCCAAAAGAGAACCTAAAAGAGGAAATTACTAATAACCTAAGGCGGTATTTTATCAACCTACATTATCTCCTAAATAATGCATTACAAATACAATATCAACACACTAAAGGGATAAATAATCCCTATAAGAATATTGCTCAGCCAAAGACAAAACCAAAAATGTCAAAAAAATCAATTATGAAAATGCATTGAGTGATTGTAGATTATGGGGGGGGAAAGGTGCATTGAATGAGTGCAGAAAAAGGGGCAAAAAATGCACTAGTACAAAAAAAAATCAGGGAAGTTGTGGGCTTGTTTTCAAGGAAGAAATGGAGGGTTTCCACCTATAGACTCATGTAGACACATAACATAAATTAACAAAAATAAAAATCTCCTAATGTCACTATGAGTGAAGGGGGTAGGGGGATGTGACACACACCCACAACTGGGGAATAATAAACGATTATTTCCTGATCAGGGGATCAAATTTTGCTCAAAAATTCAAAGTGCTTGGAATCGCTTCAAACCAGACGAGAGCGTAGGCCTCGTCATTGCGAACCCAATTCAACTCGTTTCGTCTCAAACAGACGTCGGGAGCGAGAGATATAGCGATATGTTCGTCAAGTCAAACATGTAAAAAAACGATGCTGACTGTACAGTCCGTACAATCTGACGTGGTAGGACCGTACGACCGTACAGAAGTGATGTGGCAAGAATTTGTTGGTTGATAGTTGTCGAATCAGATGTCGACACACGACAATTTTCTGTTCAATGATTGGGTGCCACGTGGCCCAATCGTGGACTGCCACGTAGCACCCCGGAATTGGTTGATTGGTTGTATGTAAAATGTATTGGAGTCTGTGGGGTTCGACCCCCGGACCTCCCCACCATGTAAAGACTTCATAACATCCACCCGACCACTATGCCGCTGCATGGTTCTTATTATACAAATGTATTATAATGTATTTCAATTGTATGTGTTGTATATATGGGCGGGGTCGGGCCGGGGCTTAGCCCCAGCCCGTGGTCGTTTGGATTGTTATATGACCGTGCTATATGTATTGTAGCCCGACAGTTGTGTGCGTGTGGGATTTTGAAACTTAGCCCATGGTCTTGTTAACCCATGTGACCATGTATGGAGCGCGGGGGGAGTTAAACGGTTGTAATGACTTAACCACCTTTTGCCAAATGCGCGCAGTCACATGACCCATATGCCCAGGTGCTAGGTGGTTAGGAGCTGGCGCGCCCTTAACCGTCCTACGATTTGCACCGTTGGCGTGGTTGCACTCGGTGCTGGGTTTTCACACTACTTATTGCGTGTGAGCTAGGTTCAATGAAGAAGGGTGCGTTTTGTAGATTCAGAGGCAGCAAGCTTGAAGAGGGAGACTTCCAGGAGGCCTAACTTCTTCGTTTTTTGACCGATTGAGGTGCCGAAAGAGCCCAGACAGGGGGTTTTGGACACTCTGAAACCATTGGAGCAGTCGGTTTGTCATTTTGAGCATTATAAGACATGTTTTTGAGCACTTTGAGAAATTAATAATAATGATCCATTGGGAGCTGGACCAGGAGATGTAATCCATGAGAGGGGTGAACTCCTTTATCAATTGTTGTGTTTATGTGCTTATGTTCATTGATTATGTTGTTGTCTATGTGTAATTTGCCTAAGTAATCCTTTAATCTATGTGTTGCAAATTGATCCTTTTGCTTTAAACACATAACATTTACGTTGCAAATAATTTCAAGTATTTCAAGTCTTCTTCAATTTTAGATCAAGTTGGTATCAGAGCACTGGTTTTTGAAGACTTGATTGTTTGCAATTTTTGTTTCTGATGCTCACAAGGTTGAAACTCACAAGAGGAGAAGGTCAACTTGTGGAGCCAAGTTCTCATCTGACAAGGAGGAAGCATATACCATCACCGCAAGTTTCAGGGAGGCATTCACCAAATATGGCTCATGCAGAAAGTCATGAACCTGTTCCTGCCGAAGAGGAAGATCTCATAAAGGTTGTCATCGAGATGAGAGAGATGATGAAGATCTTGATGGAAAGGAACATATTGTCACAGGGTGAAGGCTCCAACCCTTCCATGCATAAGGGAGGCAGTGGTGATAAACCTCCAGATGGAAATGGAGGGAATGGTGCTTCTCCACCACCCTCTCCTCCATCATCTTCTTCTTCTTCTTCTACCAGTTTGAGACCTATTCCGAATTCTCCAAAGGGGCATGGTAAAACTCCTTCG
>JZKD02S1621268.1:129724-142520 GCA_000966675.3 Picea glauca | reverse complement strand
ACATGCATATACCAAGAATATGCCTCACGCCATGCACCAAAGGTGTTCCTCAAACATATACCAATGCCTCAACAAGATACTAAAGGCATGACCATCACATTATCAACATGTAACCAAGATGTACCTCAAACCATGTATCATACCATCACCATTTACCATAAGATATTATCCATGAAGTGCCTCAACAAGGTACGTAAAAACCAATATTAATACCAAGTATGTGCCTCACACATATGCCAACCTCACTAGTATGTGCCTCTAGCAAGTGATATCATCACCATAGCATAAACCAAACTAGATACCAAGATAGCCAATAATGTTCTTCTAATGATATCATATCATCACCAAGGTGTAGCATCAACATGTACCAACATCACCATGACATGCCTAAAAAATGTACAATAAACATAACCATCAACAACACATGTAATGAATATCTTTCATTCTGTAGCAAACCTGATACACAAAATTATTGACATGTAACTCTTCCTCAACTTCAACAACAAGGGAATAGGATATTCATCAAACTTTACCTTAGTCTTGCAGGACTAGTTTTGGATTAGTCACAAACCTTAGCTTTCAACAAGCATAAATCTGTACCTTCCTGAATTTTAGCCTATTATGGAGAGAGAACTTGTACAACATTCCACGTGCTCAATATTTGATATCTAATTCTTAGAACACATCATCCTCCCTTGGAATTTCTCTCTTCTTCACTTCATCTTCCCTCTGAAATTCACCTTAGATATCCTTGGTTGCATCAAATAAGAATCACTTTCTCACTTAGATAGATATTCGATGAACTTGTGTGTGTGAATTGGACATGCAGTTCAAAGAACCAAGTTTTGAGGGTGCACACAAAACCAAGAAGAACAACAAATAGACATGCAAAAGCAGATAGACGCACAAAAGAAGGAAGAACAACAATCGGGAATGTAAAAGCCGCATGTAGGCACAAAGGCAGGAAAATCACGTCTGAACAATGAGTTTTTATGATTTGTAATGAGTCATAATGAGTTCTCATATGGTCTTGGGATAACCAAGTAGGGTTTTGAGCCCTAAATTCTATGTATAAATATATAATGGGTTAGGAAGAATAGCTTGTTGAGAGAATAGGAGATTGAAGAATATGTTTTAGTTTTTTCTTCCTAGAGAATAGACTGAGATTGAGAGAGAGTCTATGTATGAATTTTTAGGTAGGGTTTACAGAGAGAGGCTTACATTGTAGATTTTATAGGTATGATGGGGAAGGATATCATGATATATCTATTGTAGCGTAGTGAACAAGCGTGAGAGTATTTCACAAAGAGTAATAAAGAATACCGTCATTGTGGAAGTGACCCAAGAATTGGGTGAACCACATTAAATTATGTGTCTAAATGTCTTTTTATGCGATTTTTCATGAATGTTCTATTTATGCATAACTAGATATAGATCTATTTATTAGATGATTGATGTGAAATGATTATGAATGTTACAGTGAATAGTTTATGTTTCAATATGCGTCACAATGGTGCTTCATAAATAAAGTTTACCAATTAATCAAGGGAAAAGAGACTCAAAATATTGCCCACAGGGTAGATAAGTAGGAATGAATATGATGATATCATCCCATCCCCTCGTCTTTGTAGAAACTTGGTTCCTACAACCCTAATAGATGCCTCGAGTGAGATTTCACTTGCATGTAGGTGATGCTGAAAGGGTTGATGTATATAGGGTTTGTTGGTAGAATAAACTGAACCTAGGGTCTTACAACCGTGTGCCAACAAATGGTTCTATTGTCGGGACCTGGAATCTGTGATTGAGGGAATGTTTTGGAGGCCAATTAAGAAAGATATTCTCGAATGGATGGAAGCGAAGGAACAAGAATTTTCACAAGGAGAGAATAGAAACCCTCAGATGAGAGATGGAAAATGGATGCAAAAGTATGTGTACACAGAGCTGCATGAGTTTTTCTTTGGTGAATTATGATTATATTAACTGAGTGGTTAGAAATATTAGTGGAGAATACTGGAAGGTACCAAAATACTGGACGCCTGAGTTGGTAATAAAATTGAAATATGTAAGTAATAAGACTTCTTGCGTAGTTTATTTCTAGTTGAAAAACATACTGGGGGGGTATATTACGGAATTTGCAATGGATTATACCCAGTCATACAGTGTTGCAAAGAGGGATTTATTTAAGGTTTTGTGTGGAAATGTTATGAAAGCATTGGGTACCTAGATAAAGATGTTGTTATGCGAAAAGTGTGTGATGATGATGGAGTTTGATTGCTAAGGGGATTCATGCACATAGGGGAACTGGGGGATGACTAGAGGATAGTCTGAAGGTAGGAAATAATGAAGAATGAAGGGAGGTATTAAGGATGCATATAAACAAAGAAGGTGTATCAGAAGATGAATATGAGTTTGGAGTATTGTGCAGTGGAAGAAATTAAAAGAGGTTGAAGACTGGGGATGAGAAAGGAGATCCACATAGTGATTTTGAGAGGAGAGAACCCAACGCAATAGTCCAAATCATAGAAATACCACACATATAAGGAGAGGAATATGATTCTTAGTTCACTCCTATAATAGAAGATTCATTAATTCATACTTAGATTGGATCCTATGTTGATTCCACGACCCCGTGTGCATCACCTAGATCTGAAGTAAAATTTGAAGCTTTCTCAAAAACACTTATAGTGAGCAAGGGAAAAAAACATAGCAGTAGATAGAGAAGTGGAAACAATGCACTGAGTTAGAGTTAACCAATGTCGCCGAGGGGAGGTACTACAAAAAAAAACATGGCAGGGTTAGACAACACATTGAGACTGCTTCAGTTTCAGGGAGTTGGGTCGGAGGATCCAAAACAACATCTATTCGTATGTGAAACAATTTGGGCTGCAAAGAATGTCCAAGATGAGGATGTAAATATTGGGTAGTTGGAAAAAACTTTTATAGGCCACACATTAGTTTCGTATATGAAACTTCTGAGTACCACACCTATAGGAGAAGCAAGGACTTTAACAAAAATTAGACAAACATTGTTGACAGAGTTCAAGAAGCCAAAGTCTGAGTTGCAGTACATCACAAAATTGAATGAAATAAAACAAGTACAGAACAAGTTAGTTTGGGACTATGATGAAAGGTTTAAGGATTTGATGGGTAGATTGACATTTCAAATTCCTGACTGACAATACCAAGAATGGTTTATTGCAGGACTACTACCACACATGTTTTGGTCATTGATTCAACATAATGTTACATCGCAGCCTAAATATTTGGAGATTGCAATGAAGATGGAAGAATCCTCAGTAGGATATGGTTGGGAGATGGCACAAGTACATACATAGTTAGATTCCTTGACCATTCAATTAGCAGAGCTTACAAAAATGTAGGAGAAGTGAGAGAAAGACTGGTGTACCAAGTGTAGGAATGAAGGCCACCATAAGGATGAATGCCCCACTTTTGCGTAGTATTTGATGACTGAAGCATCGAATCCATTACCAAGAGGGGGATACTATGAAATATGTAATAAATAAGGACATCATCCGACTGGGTGCCCATTACTTCATAAATACTAGAGTATGCCAAGGAACTTATTTTGTAACTTTTGCAAGTCAGTCAGGCATGAAGAGAAGAATTGTCGTGCATTTGATTTGATGAGAGAATGCACTTCAGATACGTATAGGATTTAGGAGGAGAATGTTTCGATTGATGGAGGTGGCCCAAAGTATAATAATTAGATAGTATTTAATCCAAGAAAATGAGGAGGATTTGGCAGAGGTCGAGGCAGAGGAAATTTTGGCAGAGGAGGTAGAGGACCAATAATATGTTACAATTGTAATCAATTGGGACACTTAGCTCAGGACTACCTGTATCATTGTACAAACTGCACATATTGTAGAGAATTGGATCATCTGACAGAAGAATTTCCTCAAATACTTTCCAAGTGGAAGGAAATAGGCAATCATAAATAGAACCCAAATCAAAACATGTTGGCACCCTATAATTTCTATGCCAATTTATGATCCTATTCTCTTATTTCACAGTGACATGGCACTTTTGTAGCACCAATGAACTAGATCATTTTGTAGCACTCATTTTATAGCGCTCCCAAGATCGATGTTTTAATATTTCTTGTAACTCCAATGATTTCATAGTGCTACGTAGCCACTTGTCAATGTCATTTTTTCCAATGACAAAAAATGGAATTTGGGGAAAAATCTATAAATTTTGGCAAATGAAAAAAGGGTTTTCATAGCCAAATTGGCTCTCGGGTCTTTGTGCAGGGTTTTTAATTTTTTTTTTTTTAAACAATAAGGTGGGCTCAAGGTCTGATCTCCTATATTATGTTGTATTCAAAATATCCTAAGTCTACGAGCTAGTCACACAACACAACTTAGCACCAAAGACCAAGCACCAAAGCTTGACATACATCAAGTTCCAAGCCACCAAAGGGAGGAGCCCACGAGCACAATTATATGTGCACTATGCATCGATAATACATATGAGTAGTGTATATAAAAACCAAAACTTATATTCAACTGGAACACATGGGATATATCCCATGAACACCATAAAAAGGTGCTAAAGAAGGGTTTACAAATTTTCTAGGTATCGAAGACAAGTGCCATTATATCCACAGAAGCATTGAGAAGCAAGTGTCAAATTTTGGTGTCTCTATAATCCAAGTGCTAGGTGTGAAGATATAATAGAGCCTTTGCAATATAGATAGAAACCCTATTTTCTAAGATTTCAAGGATTTGAAAGTACTGGAAAGAGAGATTTTGTAGCAAGTTTCACCTAGTCACTGCGAAATCACACAATCAGCTCAAGATCAAGAATTTTCAACTGCCAACTGGAGTGGACATGTCAAATAATCATGTGGACCAAAAGAATCAAGTAGTTTCCCCTGGAATCATATATTTTAGATAAGATTTGTATATATTAGTTAAGTAAAAAAACTGAACCCTAAAATATAATAGTTTGTTTGAAGGTCATTATCTGTTTGTTGTAATGCCTTCTAAATTTGAAAAACCTAAAGATTTTGAGTCTCTTGAGATATAATTTAATATTATTCTA
Source organism: Picea glauca (assembly GCA_000966675.3). Taxonomy (NCBI): domain Eukaryota; kingdom Viridiplantae; phylum Streptophyta; class Pinopsida; order Pinales; family Pinaceae; genus Picea; species Picea glauca. The sequence continues at coordinate 137,453 of JZKD02S1621268.1, read as the reverse complement.
TATATGATGAAATAAAAGAGTGTGAAAGGGTTCATGTGAGAGAGGAAAAAACTTCTCGGATATCATGTATCAATTTTTGATGTCAATGAAGCTTTCAAGCAAAAGTACTTGAACATTTGTCTAAGATATTCTTGTGTTGGTAATATTCAGTTTGTTTTCCCTGTAAGAGTTTCCTTTATTTGTTAATAATAGTGTTTATTACTCTATTTTGAATGAATGATAATAGATAAATAATTCATTTTAAATTCTCTTTTTCTCACATTCAAATACCTACATTAATATGTTGATATTGTATAACTCATCCACTGCTAGATGCTTTATTATGATTGATATGTAACATTCTTCTCACCACCACACTACAATAGTTTTAGTGTCTGATAGATAACCAAATATATTTCCTTTGAATTGCATTTGTTCATATTAAGAAGTTTTGAAATCCTTGATTTGACATATCCTTATTATGACTCCATGTCGAATGGTCCTCTTCTCCACCCTACCACAATTATTTTGAAATGTTGACTTTGACACCAGATCTAGCCATTATGCCTATTAGATAACCAACAAGTTCTTGATTGAGTTATAACACAGAGAGACCTCTCTATATTGTAAGGGATAGATTCCAATACACAAGTTGGTTTGTTGTTACCTCTGGATTTTTCTTTCACAACCACGGAAATTTACAGAGTGATAACATTCTGGCACCGTTGTCAGGGACCAAAGGTGAAATTTTCCCTAGAAATATATATCATTGATGTAGATCTAATTATATGAGGGTAAAAAAAGAATTGAACATCAATATCTGTTGTATATTTTACCCTGGATATTCCATTGTCAAGATCAATTGCAAGAAGGTGACTCTATTGGGAAATCTTGGCTTCAAGAAAAATTCACACAAGAAAGAATCTAGATCAGAATCTTCTAGAGGTTGTTTTTTATCCACAGAAGATTCTTTGGAAAAGTGAGAAGAATTTTGAATCAGGTACCATTTATTTAGAAATATTTTCTTCCTTGCAAAAATATGGGGTAAAAAGTATTCAAGATTTCTCTTTTGACATAAAATTTGAGCAATCTTTTTTCAGAACCAAATCAGATTCATATTTAAGTCAAACAATATTTGATAGAGAAACACTTAAGATTTTTATTCCTACCACTTCTATTGTCAGTTCTCCAAAGGTTTTAGTTCCAAGTCACAGTCCTCCCAGAGTTATGGCTGATTTGTTTTCTCCTCTAGTTCTCCCTGCCCAATTACATGATTTGCCTCAAAATTATTTTGAAAGAATTAAAACATATAGTGCAGAAGGAGATATCATAGCTCAACAACATTTAGATAGATTTAATGATTTCATTGATTTAGAAGAATTCGACCATGAAGATTCTAAAATGAGAATTTTTACACAATTTGTTTCCGGAGAAGTTAAGAAATGGTTTAAATCTCTTCCAGCAGGAAGTATTCCTAATTTTCAATATTTTCAAAAATATTTTCTTAGAAAATGCGAAGATGAGAAAAATTATTTGAAACATATAACACAATATAACAGTTTGAAAAGAGGTCCTATTGAAAAAATACAAGAATTTTTTTCTAGGTTCATGAAATTGTATAATTCCATCCCAGATCAAGTCAAACCTCTCCCTTGAGCTTCTCAACTTCACTATGATGATGATTTTGATAGTAACTTTGCATTACTTTTAAGAGAAAGTAGGTCTCCCACTTTAGCCGATATGATGAATGATTATATAGAGGTAGAAGTGAATTTAATGGCATCTAGAAAAATGAAACACAAAGATGAAACTAAGAGTAAGAAAGAAAAAGAAGAAAATCATCTTTCAACTTCTGAATTTTCATATGCAAAGTTAGATATGATGGTGAAAAATATGGAGAAGTTAGTAAAAAGGATGACTTTGGATAACAAAATTGTTACTAGGGAATGACAAGAGCCTCAAATAAGGAATGCAAACTTCATAAGACCTCATGTTCCTCAAATAAGACAACGAGAGAAAATAAATAAAGGAGACCAACAAATCAGACCTCCATTCTAGGACAATTATGTTGCTAAGGATTTTCTTGAACAATCTGAAGATTAGATTCATTATTTTGATCTAAATGAACAAACAGTCTATGTGACTAAAGAAGAACATGATATATTTTTTAAAGAACAAAATGATATTTTGTTGATAGAATCAAAAGAATATAATAAGGGTGTTATAACCCTAAATTGAACCACACATGCTTACCTAGCATCAGGCCAACTCATATCCCTTCATTGCCAAAACATCTACTGAACAAAATCTTTGAAAATCCTGTTGGGTCAAGGTACACGCGCCCTAACCCACTACTGCACACGTGTGAACGCTGGCAGGACTACTACAACCCACGTTTACCTAACAAAACACAAAAATAGGAAAGTTTCCGACGGGACAAAAAACTATGGATCAGTTAACTGAAACTCCCGGCCATGCATGGCCGAGAGTTCGTCCAAAACCCTAGCTCCTTCTAGCCTATAAAAGAAGGGGTAGGGGTACCATTTGGAAGGGGAAAAATTATAGCAAAGAAACTCTACCCATTTGTCGAATCCATTGTCCCAAACCTTTATCCTTTCCTCAAGCCTAAGGAGAATTAACGCAAAGCAGTTGGAGGACAAAAGAAGAGGAGGAGCCCAGGATCAGGATCAAAGAGAGGTGGCCGATCTCGACTTTGATTGTAAGTTGATTCATTTTGAAAATAATAAAAGAATACTTTTCCCGTCCCAATGCATGAGTTATCTATGATTTGTATATTTTATGCTTAATTTCTACCCCTCAAGTGGAAAAGTAGCATGCATGCATAGTGTTTTGTCTTGATTGCAGGTTAACTTTGGAAGGAGCAGCGCAAGTAAGCGGGAAAAGCGCAATAGAGGATCTACACCAAACATCAGTAAAAAGGTTAGTAGTTCCTTTCCATGCATGTATCATGAAAGAGGGGTTTAAGTTTTGGGTGTAGGTTAAAAAGTCATTTCTTTACGATCAAAATCTACATGCAAGGCTGACCGTAGTTTGCTAGTCTGTAGGGTATTTTTCCCAACAACAGAATTGGTGACCATACTGGGGAAGATACTCTTTAGGGTTTCCGGATTTAGTTGACTTTGTGGGTAGTTTAAGAGATTAGATTTTCTGTTTCTTTGCCCCTCTTTTTCTGTAAGGCCTGAGCTAGCAGGGAGCCTGGTTCTTTATACCAGTTTTCCCTGACTGTTGCTTGACGACAATTTTTGGGACACGCAGAGGTACATGTGGCCTGCAGAAGGCCTGCACGCGTGTACCCGCGCCCTAATCTCTTACAGCCTGCATGTGAATGCTAGTTGTAGAGGTTTCAGTAGCATGTAGGTGTTCATAGAGCTTGAGAGGTAGTCCTCCTCTTCCCTGTCAGAATTATACATTCTCAGGGGGCTTTCTGGATCCTGTCTGAGTCTTGCTGGTTCATAGTCTTGTCTCAATCTGCTTTATTGCGTTTTGTTATTCTTTGCAATTATTTTTCTTTTATGTTGGAAGAAGCATCCAAGCCTTCAAGAGACCCTGGTTATCAATACCAGAGGCCTCTTCCTGGTCTGGGATTCCTGTGTTTATTTTTGTCTTAGATTTTGTACATACACGCGGCCTGTGCAAGTGCAGCCCGCGGGTACACGTGCACTGTTGTAGCTCAGCAGGCATTCACACGCGTGCTGTTTAGGTGACAATAGCGTGCTTGACAGGCTACTTTTCAGTCAAGGCGGGGCAGTCATCCCCTCCTGTGGTGAGAAGTGTTCCTCTCAGGTGTTTGAGTCTAGGGTTGTACAGTCAGTAGGTTAGGGCATCTTACCCTTAGCCTGTTTTTTCTTAGTTGATAGTTGATAGAAAAGATAAAAAAGAAAAATTTTGTTTTATGGTTTTTAGACAAGCATAAGAGTCTTTGATTTCTTGATTGCCATTATGTGTCTTTTCTCTGATTCTTTGTGATCTGCGCTTTAAGCCAGAATTTTTTTTTTGTTCTTGGTTTTAGGCTTGTTGGTATTTTCCCTTTGTTGCTTGATTCGCACGTAAATAAAAAAATAAAAATAAAAAAAAAATCTTTTCATTTTCTTCTTTGTTTGAAGATTGTGTTTCTGCATCAATAGCTATAGAAAAGTCTTTTTGTTCATAATTTTTTGCAGTGCATTTAGAGTATAATTAGCTCGTAGTCGAGCGAAATTCCTTTATGTTTTCTGCATGAAATCTTAGAAAAATTGAAAAGGAAAAGAAGTCTTTCTTTGTGAAAAGTTGTTGATTTTTGCATTTAGTAAAAGTCTTTTGTTTCCAACTTTTTCATTTGTTTTTTCTTTGAGTCTTTACACATCATTAGTTTCACCTTCATACCCCGTGATGTAAAAAATATCATAAAAGAAACGCTAATTTAAAATCTATTAGACCCTTTTGTTTGTAGGGTTCATAAACTAGTTCAGGACTAGGGCCTTGGATTAGGTTGGAGAGGAAACTCTCCAAGGCCACTCAAAACCAAACATTGGAGTCTGTGATAGGGAGTGTAGAAGTCCAATTTCATGGAAGTTATCCGGGACCCCCCTCTAACACAGGGGATAAACACGAGGTCGCATGAGGAAAGGTAGCGGAGATAACCCCTCCAAAGTCGGACCAAGCGTAGTGGAGAACACATATCGAGGGCTTGTTTTGGGATTCTGTCGTTTGCATTTGCCACAGGGCTTCATGGGTCTCGAATCCGTTCGAGGTCCTCAGTTGTCTTCCAGACCATTTTATCTCGATACCCTTGACAGGTTTCGAGCTTGATACCTTGCTCATTGTGGTCTACCCGACTATCGACGGTACCCGCCTGGTGACTGTTCGCGTGCTGGCAAACTAGTTGCCAATATTTTTTAGGGATATACATAGGTGACTGCGGGGGTATACCATGGTACCTAGGATAGACATCGGGCCATGCTTTGCAGAGTATACCCAGAGGGTGCTTCCATTTTTGAGTTGCACTTGCACCGGTAAGTTGCTCTAGTGTTGGTTGTTGTAACTGTTCTTCCAACTAGTTTAGTGTTTGCTTGACTTATCTCTTAGGGGATTATTTTTTAGTGTGTGTTACTGTTTGAACGTGTAGAATAACTTAGCGTGTCTTGGATCTTCTCACATAGTGGAGGATCTTGAGCTCTACTGGTCATGAAGGCTCCTGGGCCTACATCGAGTTATACTGGAGCCACCCCCGCCACCATTGAGGCAGAAGCTAGACCAACAAGGGTCTTTCGAAGCAACTGGGTTACAAACCATTATGCCCGAAAAAATCCCAGAGGAATCAACCGCCAATATTGGTTCGGTTGAAACCCCAACCACTGATACTTGACCATCGGTCAGTGTACCAATTCAATTTTACGAACGCCTATCAGTGCCTCACACAACTATGGAAACAAACATTGTTATTTCCTCTGGGAATTCTTCCATTCCCACCACCGTTGCTACCACAGGAGAAGCATCTCCTAACTTGCCTTCGTCGGTCCGGGCCACCATGGTCTCAGCCGCAACTATGTCGCACAGTGGACCGACCCCATCTATCACGGAGGCCACAACTCTCTTCACACCTAGTGCGATAGGCTCTTCGTTCTCGTATGGTATGCCTAGTTCGGGCACAAGTCCTGCACTCACTCACTCCACTTTACAGACTTTGGGTCTGGGGGCAGGGAGCTATAACACTCCTCTGCAAGGTCAACTTGGGGGCATTCCTGTCCCTTTTAACACTTTCCTTACGTTGGAGGTCATATCTCTCCTTCGTTCCTTTCGCTTGGTGGTCTGCATCAGCAGTCCGTCGGGCAGCCTGCACACACGAGTTCATTTGGAGCCGGGAGTCAAGGAACACCTGCGCAAACTATGCTGGTAGGTTCGTCACCATTTGTTTGGAACTAGACTTTTGGTAAAAACACTTTCACATCTGCTACTTTACCATCTGGGGGTACTCCCATCTTTGGACAGTCTACTCTGGCGCAGGGTACTATTCCTGCGTCGGGGGCACATATAGCAGGACCTTGGAACTCAGGACAAGGATCCGTTCCCTCTTCTGGAATGTCATTCTGGGGTAATTCTTTCCATAGTCAATGGAAACCTGGACAGACTTCTCTGCCTCTCCCGTCAGGACCAGCATGGGGTAATCCTTCCCAAAGTCCTTCAAACACGATGCAAGCCCAACATTCGATGTCCTTTATGGGGAATCAGCCAATGATGTCTCCATAGATGAAAAATACTTACGCTGGTTAGGGCCATGGTTTCTACTAGAACCCAGGTCAGCAACCAAACTTTTCCTGGCAACATGGTGCCAGTCAAAACCCAGGACCCTTTTTCCCAGGCTATCAGCAGCAACCCAAACTACCATTCCTCACGACGTTACACTTGCCAGATTTGACAAGGTTGTTAAATGATCCTATTTGTCATGATCCATGTTGGCCTCCTATGCCAATGAAGTTGCCTTCGGACATTCCAAAGATCAAGGCCAAGCCTAACGAAGATCCAGGTGATCACGTGACTACCTTCCATCTTTGGTGTTCATCTAACTCATTAAAAGATGACTCCGTCTAGTTGCGATTGTTTCAATGCACTCTTATCGGGAGTGCCGCAAAATGGTACATCGAGCTTGATCGCTCACGATACTCTTCTTTTGGCAAACTGGCGATGGCCTTCCTTAACGATTTCCAGTTACCTATGAGATACGACACTGGCACAGAGCTGCTTGCCAATTTTGAACAGACAACAACGGACCATATCTCTAATCATATCCGAGAGTGGAGACGCCAAAAGAGTCTAATCAAAGTACCAGTCCCACCAGCATTCCTTCTTGAGTGGTTCCTTAATTCTTTAGTCCCACAATTATCCAAAGATGTCGTGACTTCAGGATTTTTCTCCAAAGAAGATGCCATCATGAGGGCTCAACAGTTTGAGCTTATCTATTCTCAGTCTGGTTTATTGTACAACATCCTGTCGGATGCACCACGATCGATACTGGATAAAACTAGACAGAGAGCTGGACAACATGCCGATGGTATTGTTGGCTCAACACAAACCAAGCCCGCTAAGCAATTGACAAAGAAATTGCAACAGTTATCTATACAACACTCAACGGCCAACCAGACTACTACTTTGGCTGCTCCTCCTACCCAAATGTCGGAAGTACACTCCATGTAGATGACTAACCCAAAGGCCACCCAACAGCCTGAAGGGAAGAAAAGACAATGAAAGAAGGGTAAGGGGGAGAAAAAACCCACTGATACTGCTGGCAAGGGCACCACAGAAAAATGGAAGGTGATGTATCCGTGAAACTTGTGTGTGGAAGACCACTTGACCCATCTTTGTCCTCGAGTTGCAGAGGCCCAAACGTTTGTCACACAACAACAACAAGTCGTGTTGACTAATCGCTTCCAGCATGGGAAAAATTTAACTCAAGCCTCTACAAGTGCCGAAGGGGGAAGCCAAGAAACCTTCCCTCCTCCAAACAATTCCTCATCCATGAACGTATATATGGTTAGGAGTGATTCTTTCATAATGACTAGAGCGCACGACTATAGTAAACCAAGCGCCTCTGAGAAGGGTAAAGAAGCTAAGATCCCATCTCTTCCTCTACAGATCGAGAATACGTTGGGCGAAACAATGACACGCATTCCAAAGGGTGCATTTAAGAAAGCTTCTCACAACCCAAACGCAAGGGCCGCCCATAATTACTCTATGGTGGAAGATTTATCACAAA
>JZKD02S1621268.1:118336-129674 GCA_000966675.3 Picea glauca | reverse complement strand
AGGATCAGGATCAAGGAGAGGTGGTCGGTCTCGACTTTGATTGTAAGTTGATTCATTTTGAAAATAATAAAAGAATACTTTTCCCATCCCAATGCATGAGTTATCTATGATTTGTATAATTTATGCTTAATTTCTACCCCTCAAGTGGAAAAGTAGCATGCATGCATAGTGTTTTGTCTTGATTGCAGGTTAACTTTGGAAGGAGCAGCGCAACAGAGGATCTACACCAAACATCAGTAAAAAGGTTAGTAGTTCCTTTCCATGCATGTATCATGAAAGAGGGGTTTAAGTTTTGGGTGTAGGTTAAAAAGTCATTTCTTTACGGTCAAAATCTGCATGCAAGGCTGACCATAGTTTTCTAGTCTGTAGGGTATTTTTCCCAACAACAGAATTGGCGACCATACTGGGGAAGATACTCTTTAGGGTTTCCGGATTTAGTTGAGTTTGTGGGTAGTTTAAGAGATTAGATTTTCTATTTCTTTGCCCCTCTTTTTCTGTAAGGCCTGAGCTAGCAGGGAGCCTGGTTCTTTATACCAGTTTTCCCTGACTATTGCTTGACGACAATTTTTGGGACACGCAGAGGTACATGTGGCCTACAGAAGGCATGCACGCGTGTACCCGCGCCCTAATCTCTTACAGCCTGCATGTGAATGCTAGCTGTATAGGTTTCAGTAGCATGTAGGTGTTCATAGAGCTTGAGAGGTAGTCCTCCTCTTCCCTATCAGAATTAAACATTCTCAGGGGGATTTATGGATCCTGTCTGAGTCTTGCTGGTTCATAGTCTTGTCTCAATCTGCTTTATTGCATTTTGTTATTCTTTGCAATTATTTTTCTTTTATGTTGGAAGAAGCATCCAAACCTTCAAGAGACCCTGGTTATCAATACCAGAGGCCTCTTCCTGGTCTGGGATGCTTGTGTTTATTTTTGTCTTAGATTTTGTACATACACACGGCCTGTGCAAGTGCAGCCCGCGGGTACACGTGCACTGTTGTAGCTCAGCATGCGTTCACACGCATGTTGTTTAGGTGACAATAGCGTGCTTGACAGGCTACTTTTCAGTTAAGGGGGGGCAGTCATCCCCTCCTGTGGTGAGAAGTGTTCCTCTCAGGTGTTTGAGTCTAGGGTTGCACAGTCAGTAGGTTAGGGCCTCTTACCCTTAGCCTATTTTTTCTTAGTTGATAGTTGATAGAAAAGATAAAAAATAAAAATTTTGTTTTATGGTTTTTAGACAAGCATAAGAGTCTTTGATTTCTTGATTGCCATTATGTGTCTTTGCTCTGATTCTTTGCGATCTGCGCTTTAAGACAGAATTTTGTTTTTGTTCTTGGTTTTAGGCTTGTTGGTATTTTCCCTTTGTTGCTTGATTCACACGTAAATAAAAAAAAAAGAAGAAAAAAAAAATCTTTTCATTTTCTTCTTTGTTTGAAGATTGTGTTTCTGCATCAATAGCTAGAGAGAAGTCTTTTTGTTCATAATTTTTTGCAGTGCATTTAGAGTATAAGTAGCTCGTAGTCGAGCGAAATTCCTTTATGTTTGTTACATGAAATATTAGAAAAATTGAAAAGGAAAAGAAGTCTTTCTTTGTGAAAAGTTGTTGATTTTTGCATTTAGTAAAAGTCTTTTGTTTCCAACTTTTTCATTTGTTTTTGCTTTGAGTCTTTACACATCATTAGTTTCACCTTCATACCCCATGATGTAAAAAAGACCATAAAAGAAATGCTAATTTAAAATCTATTAGACCCTTTTGTTTATAGGGTTCATAAACTAGTTCAGGACTAGGGCCTTGGATTAGGTTGGAGAGGAAACTCTCTAAGGCCACTCAAAACCAAACATTGGAGTCCGTGATAGCGAGTGTAGAAGTCCAGTTTCATGGAAGTTATCCGGGACCCCCCTCTAACACAGGGGATAAACACGAGGTCGCATGAGGAAAGGTAGCGGAGATAACCCCTCCAAAGTCAGACCAAGCGTAGTGGAGAACACATATCGAGGGCTTGTTTTGGGATTCTGTCGTTTGCATTTGCCACGGGGCTTCGTGGGTCTCGAATCCATTCGAGGTCCTCAGTTGTCTTCCAGACCATTTTCTCTCGATACCCTTGACAGGTTTCGAGCTTGATACCTTGCTCATTGTGGTCTACCCGACTATCGACTGTACCCGCCTGGTGACTGTTCATGTGCTGGCAAACTAGTTGCCAATATTTTTTAGGGATATACATAGATGACTGCGGGGGTATACCACGGTACCTAGGACAAACATCGGTCCATGCTTTGCAGAGTATACCCAGAGGGTGCTTCTGTTTTTGAGTTGCACTTGCACCGGTAAGTTGCTCTAGTGTTGGTTGTTGTAACTGTTCTTCCAACTAGTTTAGTGTTTGCTTGACTTATCTCTTAGGGGATTATTTTTTAGTGTGTGTTACTATTTGAACGTGTAGAATAACTTTGTGTGTCTTGGATCTTCTCACACAGTGGAGGATCCCGAGCTCTACTAGTCACGAAGGCTCCTGGGCCTACAACGAGTTATACTGGAGCCACCCCTGCCACCATTGAGGCGGAAGCTAGACCAACAAGGGTCTTTCGAAGCAACTGGGTTACAAACCATTATGCCTGAAAAAATCCCAGAGGAATCAACCACCAATATTGGTTTGGTTGAAACCCCAACCACTGATACTTGACCATCGGTCAGTGTACCAATTCAATTTTACGAATGCCTATCAGTTCCTCACACAACTATGGAAACAAACATTGTTATTTCCTCTGGGAATTCTTCCATTCCCACCACCGTTGCTACCACAGGAGAAGCATCTCCTAACTTGCCTTCGTCGGTCCGGGCCACCATGGTCTCAGCCGCAACTATGTCGCACAGTGGACCGACCCCATCTATCGCGGAGGCCACAACTCTCTTCACACCTAGTGCGATAGGCTCTTCGTTCTCGTACGGTATGCCTAGTTCGGGCACAAGTCCTGCACTCACTCACTCCACTTTACAGACTTTGGGTCTGGGGGAAGGGAGCTCTAACACTCCTCTGCAAGGTCAACTTGGGGGCATTCCTGTCCCTTTTAACACTTTCCTTACGCTGGAGGTCATATCTCTCCTTCATCCCTTTCACTTGGTGGTCTACATCAGTAGTCCGTCGGGCAGCCTGCACACACGAGTTCATTTGGAGCCGGAGTCAAGGAACACCTGCGCAAACTATGCTGGTAGGTTCGTCACCATTTGTTTGGAACAAGACGTTTGGTAACAACACTTTCACATCCGCTACTTTCCCATCTAGGGGTACTCCCATCTTTGGACAGTCTACTCTGGCGCAGGGTACTATTCCTGCGTCGGGGGCACATATAGCAGGACCTTGGAACTCAAGACAAGGATCCGTTCCCTCTTCTGGAATTTCATTCTGGGGTAATTCTTTCCATAGTCAATGGAAACCTGGATAGACTTCTCTGCCTCTCCCGTCAGGACTGGCATGGGGTAATCCTTCCCAAAGTCCTTCAAACACGATGCAAGCCCAACATTCGATGTCCTTTATGGGGAATTAGCCAATGATGTCTCCATAGATGCAAAACCCTTACGCTGGTTAGGGCCATGGTTTCTACTAGAACCCAGGTCAGTAACCAAACTTTTCCTGGCAACATGGTGCCAGTCAAACCCCAGGACCCTTTTTCCCAGGCTATCAGCAACAACCCAAACTACCATTCCTGACGACGTTACACTTGCCAGATTTGACAAGGTTGTTAAATGATCCTATTTGTCATGATCCATGTTGGCCTCCTATGCCAATGAAGTTGCCTTCGGACATTCCAAAGATTGAGGCCCAGCCTAACGAATATCCAGGTGATCACGTGACTACCTTCCATCTTTGGTGTTCATCTAACTCATTAAAAGATGACTCCATCTAGTTGCGATTGTTTCAATGCACTCTTATTGGGAGTGCCACAAAATGGTACATCGAGCTTGATCGCTCACGATACTCTTCTTTTGGCAAACTGACGATGGCCTTCCTTAATGATTTCCAGTTACCTATGAGATATGACGCTGGCATAGAGTTGCTTGCCAATTTTGAACAGACAACAGCGGACCATATCTCTAATCATATCCGAGAGTGGAGACGCCAAAAGAGTGTAATCAAAGTACCAGTCCCACTAGAATTCCTGCTTGAGTGGTTCCTTAAGTCTTTAGTCCCACAATTATCCAAAGATGTCATGACTTCAGGAGTTATCTCCAAAGAAGATGCCATCATGAGGGCTCAATAGTTTGAGCTTATCTATTCTCAGTCTGGTTTATTGTACAACATCCTGTCGGATGCACCACGATCGATACTGGATAAAACTAGACAGAGAGCTGGACCACATGCTGATGGTATTGTTGGCTCAACACAAACCAAGCCCGCTAAGCAATTGACAAAGCAATTGCAACAGTTATCTATACAACACTCAATGACCAACCAGACTACTACTTTGGCTGCTCCTCCTACCCAAATGTCGGAAGTACACTCCATGCAGATGACTAACCCAAAGGCCACCCAACAGCCTGAAGGGAAGAAAAGACAATGAAAGAAGGGTAAGGGGGAGAAAAAACCCACTGATACTGCTGGCAAGGGAACCACAGAAAAATGGAAGGTGATGTATTCGTGAAACTTGTGTGTGGAAGACCAATCGACCCATCCTTGTCCTCGACTTGCAAAGGCCCAAACGTTTGTCACACAACAACAACAAGTCGTGTTGACTAATCGCTTCCAGCATGGGAAAAATTTAACTCAAGCCTCTACAAGTGCCGAAGGGGGAAGCCAAGAAACCTGCCCTCCTCCAAACAATTCCTCATCCACAAACGTATATATGGTTAGGAGTGATTCTTTCATAATGACTAGAGCGCACAACTATAGTAAACCAAGCGCCTCTGAGAAGGGTAAAGAAGCTAAGATCCCATCTCTTCCTCTACATATCGAGAATACGTTGGGTGAAACAATGACATGCATTCCAAAGGGTGCATTTAAGAAATCTTCTCACAACCCAAACGCAAGGGCCGCCCATAATTACTCTATGGTGGAAGATTTATCACAAACCCCTTGTGCGATGTCCGCTTTGGAGGTCCTCCAAAGCTGCCCTGCTCAGAGGAAAGCCTTGTTAACTTCTTTAGGCTCTACTGAGACTTGTAACCCAGGCACCATTGTGCTAGATACAACCGACTTAAAACCTCATCTGCCTTACCATGTAGTGTTTCAAATAGTAGTGGCTCATCCCACGAAAATTTTTACACGCAATATATTTCGCACGATGGTCGACGAAGGTGCCTCGACGTGCATTATGTCATTAGCATGTTGGAAGGCCATTGGCCAGCCCACTTTTTCTCCATCACCTACTCTCCTCACTGCATTCGACGATCGTTTTTTCTGACCACATGGCATCGTCCCTTCTTTCCCTGTGCAGTTAGGAGGGAAGACCGTGTGCGTTGAAGTAGAGGTAGCCGATGCCCCCCTCGACTATAATCTCTTGTTAGGTCGGATTTGGACTTATGATATGCAAGATTTAGTTTCTACAGTTTTCTAAGTCTTATTCTTTCCACATGAGGGTTGGATAGTGACCATCGATCAATTGTCCTTCTCTATACCTGACCTAGCTTTGGGGGCATCCACGGTTCCCATGATTGATAATCCTCAAGCCGGTGTCGTTAANGTAGGAGTTGGTTTGTGCCCATCCTTGATGGGTACCTTCGATTACCCACCTCCTCATGACGATGTCAAGTTTATATCTAATCACCACAAGGCTGAGATTTTTCAAGTTTCATCGTTCCGCATGACTTACTTTGAGGATCCGTGGATTCTTCCTTCCCCATCAGCCACGATGGATGAGACAGGGCACTCTGGCATGTCCATGCCCTTGTCGGCCACTGAACTAGCATACTATTTCATCCAGCAAGCTTCATCTAACCCTGATCCGACTCCTGCACAAGAGTTGGATCCACTTCTAGAGCCTATCTGGGCTCAGGGTTCTCTTGATACCACCGATTCGTTAGACTTAATATTTCCTTTTTACGAAGAAGTAATCGAGGAAATGAATAGTCCAGACAAAACTTGGGAATATCTTCATCACAGATCATATTTCCTCCCAGAGTTACACCGAATTGAGGCAGGAGAATTCACTATCACCATGACGAGAGATCAGCCATGTCCTATTAACCTCTTAGCTACACAAGAAATTTATGCTGAGGGGAATATGGTGACTATCGCTGAAACCATACCTATTAACATCTCCCAAAACCCTAGCGTCCTGGAGAATGTCTTCGTTGGAGAAGATTTCTCCCCCGAAGAGGTTCAAATTTACACAGATCTTTTCAAAGAATTCTGTGACGTTTTTACCTAGTCTTATGAGGAAATGCCAGGTATCGATTCGAAAATAGTTGAACATGAAATCACAACATATCCTGATGCCAAGCCTGTTCGACAAAAACTTCGTCCAGTTAATCCTAAGAAAGCAGCAACCATTAAGCTTGAGGCTGAGAAATTGCTCAAGGCAGGTTTCATTTATCCTATTCATTTGACTCAATGGGTGTCAAACCCCGTGCCAGTCGATAAAAAACAAGGCATGATTCGTGTATGTACCGATTTCCATGATTTGAACAAGGCATGTCCAAAAGATAATTTCCCAACCCCATTCATTGACCAGATTATTGATGAATGTGCCGGTTGTGAAGCCTTTTTGTTCATGAATGGTTTTTTGGGATATAATCAAATCCAAATCAAACCGGAAGATCAACAAAAAACAACATTCATTTGTCCATGGGGTACATTCGCCTATCGTAAGATGCCTTTTGGCCTCAAGAATGTTGGAGCCACTTTCCAGCGGGCCATGTCTTTTGCATTTCACGACCTCAAACATATAGTCGAGGCCTATCTAGATGATTTAGCCTCATGCTCTTGCAAGCAAAAGGATCATCCTAAACACCTCAGACTAATCTTCGAACGCTGTCGCTACTTTAGGATTCGCTTGAATCCCAACAAGTGCAGCGTTTGCGTCACGTCAGGACGTTTGTTAGGTTTCATCGTATCAACAACAGGGATCATGGTGGATCCTCTTAAGGTGGAGGAAATAATCTAGTTTCCTCCCTCACGCATAATCTTACAACTTCAAAGTCTTCAAGGCAAGGCGAACTTCTTACAATGCTTCATCGCCAACTATGCAGAAATCACCAAGGGATTTATGCGTTTACTTAAGAAAGATGTTCCCTTTTTCTGGGATGAAACTGCTCAACACTCTTTCGATGCATTAAAACACGCCCTTACAACCGCGCCTTTGCTATGGCCACCTAATTATAAAAAATATCTCCTATTATATTTGGCTTTCGTAGAGTCAACCATAGGCATGGTTTTAGTTCAGGAATATGATTCATTTTCAAAATACGTGATCTATTACTTGAGCCGAGGCCTCGTAGGACCAGAACTTAATTATTCCCATCTCGAAAAACTTG
This sequence comes from Picea glauca, assembly GCA_000966675.3. Classification (NCBI taxonomy): domain Eukaryota; kingdom Viridiplantae; phylum Streptophyta; class Pinopsida; order Pinales; family Pinaceae; genus Picea; species Picea glauca. The sequence goes on along the minus strand of JZKD02S1621268.1, from coordinate 122,218 downwards.
CGTTGGCAGCAGTTCATGTTGTTCAAGGGTTTCGTCACTATGTTCTGTTTCGTAAGACCACCGTCATCGCTTTCGTGAATCCATTCCAGTACATGTTGAGACGATGAGTTATCGGTGGAAAAATCAGTAGATGGATGGTTATCCTCCAAGAATTTGACTTAGACTTCGTTTCAGCAAAGTCCAAGAAGTCATTGGTCTTTGCAGAACTTATTTCGGAGCTTCCAGTTGAGTCGGGTGACATTGTGCCTGAGGAATCGCCTATCCAGGGGGATATGTTTTTTATTGAATCTTCAGACCCCTGGTACGGAGATATACTGATCTATCTCCAGAATTTGAAGTGCCCCACCTCTGCTTCTCGTGACGAGCGTCGGTGAATACGCCATCAGGCTAAGAATTATCTCATACTTGATGATACGTTGTATCGGAGAGGTGTAGACTGCATATTGTGTCGATGTCTCACTCATGAGGAGGCCGTCATAGTGCTCAATGATTTTCATACAGGAGCTTGTGGCAGTCACTTATCTGGGTTGGAAACAACCCAAAAGATTTTACGAGTAGGTTACTTCTGGTCCATACTTATCCAAGATTGTATCGAGTCGGTCAAGAAGTGCCATTCGTTCCAAATATTCTCTTGGAAGATGAGGGCACATCCAGCTCCCATGTTTCCTGTCATCATAGTTGGTCCCTTCACTAAGTGGGGGATTGATTACACTACATGCAACTCCCCATCAGCAAGGGGGCACCGCTATATCATCATAGTTGTTGACTACTTCACAAAGTGGGTCGAAGTTATGCCAACATTTAAAGATGATGGAGAGACTGCAGCTCTCTTCTTATTCAACCAGATTATAGCAAGGTTCGACATCCCAAGAGATATTTTCAATGACCATGGAAGTCACTTTCAGAATCAAATGATGACCGATTTAACGTCAAATCTTGGGTTACGACAAGAACATTCATCACCTTACTATCCCCAAGCCAATGGGCAGGTGGAAGCTGTAAACAAAACTCTTAAGACGATTCTACAGCGAACTATCAACTTAGCCAAGTCAAACTGGCATTTGATGTTATACTCGACATTATGGGCTAACCGAATGTCAGTTAAGACTGCAACCAGTTTCTCACCTTTCCAACTCGTTTACAGGTTGGAGGTAGTCTTGCCCATCGAATGTCAAATCCCATCTCTGAAATTGGCAATACAGTTATTTCCAGACACTTCTCCACTTGAAGAACGGTTAGTACACCTTGAGCAGCTTGATGAATAGTGTCGCGATGCGGCTCTAGCCAACGAGGCTCATAAACATAAGGTCAAGTTCCAATTTGATAGGTCCGTTCATCCTCGGGTTTTTTCTGAGGGCGACCTTGTCCTGGTCTATGACCAAGATAAGGACCCCCTGGGGGCAGGAAAGTTTAAACCCATGTGGTTCGAACCCTTCATTATTAAGGAGGTTTTAAAAAAGGGCGCTTATCATTTGGTTGATTTTGAAGGGAATGCTTTGGCAGAGCCTAGAAATGGGCTCTACCTCAAGAAGTATTACTCATAGAAAGGTCACTGTGGGTACCTTTTTGTAACATATGTATAGTCTTTGTACTATTACATTTTTGCATTTCTTTTAAAAAGTGTTATGGATGTGTCATTGATGCTATATTTTGTCAATATGGAAGATGTCAAGTGAGTCCAAGGTGTTCATTGGGTATGCGGACGGTTCTAGTCGACACACACGGAGGCTTGCCTCCGTAGCTTGGGGAATCTTTACACCATAGGGTCAGTTGTTATATTCTGGAGGTATATGCTTAGGTGACACCACAAATAATGTTTCCGAGTATAGTGCAGTTATTGAGTTGCTTCGTGACGCATTGTCATTGGGTATCTCTCATCTCTGGGTCTATTTAAATGCTCAACTGGTTGTGTCGCAGCTAGACAGAATATACCGGGTTCATGATCCAACCTTACACCAACGGTTCCTTAGGGTACATCTCTTAGAACACAACTTTGATTACATTACATATTTTCATGTTCCTAGGAGATTAAACCAAATCATAGATAATCTAGCTAATCACATTTTAGATTGGCATCTTGCCCACATATAAAAAGATCATGGACATAAACATGTAAATACATTTTTTCACACATAATCCATAAGACACAAAAAGAGATAAAAAACCATATATAAACATCATAAAATCCTCAGAGTACATAGATGGGCGCAAGCGCCTCAAAAGTGGGAACAGTAACAAGTCACTGGGCTTATGCCCTCAAAAAATATATACATATCAGTGCTTGTGGCACATAAAAGTCTGAAGTCTGCTCAGGGCCTATGGGCCCTATTATAATCATGTACAGCTTGGGCTAAATGCCTAAAAAATCGGACCCATGTCCGAGGTGCCCCCACAACATGAGTCTGCATGGATGGTGGCAGGTCCTCTATCTCTGCCATGGGAACTGTGCGAGTGAGCGCAGTAAAGTTCCGCTCAATTCACCTCAGGACCCTCTCGGCCTCTCCTGCTGGGAGGTTCCCTTCTACTGCTTCTCCTCCAGTGGTGGAAGCTGCAGCTTCTGGCCGTGGGTGACGACTGTTCCGTACATAGTCGGCAAGTCACACGGGTCCCACATCTACATGCAATAAACACCACACCCATCAAAAAATCTGGTATACAAAAAACATAATATATATATAAAAAAAAAGACATAAAAATTACATATGAAAACAAAAAAAACTATACAGGTGGAGAGTTACCCATCTCCCCTCGCTCCTCACCAAGAGGCACTGGTATCTCTAGATCTCTGGAGAAATCGATCCCCGCATATTTGTAGTCCTCTAAAGCCGGGATCTGTCGTGACAACCAAGAAAAAAAGTCGTCGTTGAATGCCTCCACGGTCCTTCCACCACCCTATCGTGGCAGTAACATTGCCCATCTGCATACTGCGGGGAAAGTGGCCAGATGTCATCGTACTGTCAGCCAAGGACTGAAGCACAAAACTCTCTCGAAAAAGAACGAACACAGGATGGTCCCAAACCCAAAGTTCCTATGTGTCCGTTGTCGGTAATCTTTCAATTGCCTCTTCATGCACTCCAACAGTGTGGTACTCCAATAAAAAAATTTTGCATTCATGCACTGGATCACACAGTTCATCTGTGTGCACGAAGACTGATGCACGACTGCTGAGCCGGTAATCCGCCCAATGAGCAATAAAATATTCTGTAGGGTGAGGCTGGTAATCCTACTAACAGGTACCAAGGAACCTCTATGATCGGTCCTAGCCTCACAATACTCACCTATCAGCTTCGAGACCTTGCTTGGCCCCACAGGAAAAGTCTGAAAGTTGACTGGTTCCCCTCTCCTTGAGAGGCCAGTCAGAAAGTAAATATCCTCGGTGGTGGGCACCAAAGATTGCCCCTCTAGCATGAATGCCTCTGCATCAGGGTGCCAGTAATCAACCAAGGCATTCAGTAGCCTTGGTTGTGCGCGCATGAACAGACATAAAAATAATTTTACCAACCCGCACTGCATCAGTACAGCCACAACATTCGGATTTGTAGCCATAAACTCATTGGCGGCCTCGTGCTCCCTTTCCCTCCACTGAACATACATCCTACCAACACAACAAGGTAAAGGAGGGTCAATACCTATTTCCATTTGCTTTTTCATCACGCGAGGGGGGGGGTACACGCAGCCTGTAGAGGTGATAGTCGTGGGTACCCATGTGCAGGCTTTGCTCTGCACGTGGGTACCTGCGGGCTGTCCCTGGACAACCCACGTTTACCTAGGGCCGACCTTTTTGAGGTCGACGCCCACCCCAAAAATCAACTAAATGCTACAAAGGAAGTATCGAATAGATAGAAAAGGGAGTTTGTACTTACTTGGTCCAAGAATAAGTCC
>JZKD02S1621268.1:65893-82095 GCA_000966675.3 Picea glauca | reverse complement strand
CTTCTCAGTTAATCACCTTATGTCATGGGATTCATGTTGATGTTCCTTCATCAAAAAATTGTTCTCCTCCTTCTTTTGTCTTCCCTGGTGAAATTATAGTTACTAGTAATCAAAAGTCTAAGCGAAATGGAAAGAGGAATAATAGGAATAAGAAATAACCAACCTCTATAAGTCATGTTGTAGATAGGTCGTTGACCTCTACAAGTCATGTTGAAGACCAAAACCCAACCTCTATAAGCAATGCTGGGGGAAAACAAAAAACCTCTGTTATTCATGTTGGAAATAGGTCGTCCACCTCTGGAAGTCATGTTGAAGACCAACACCCAGCCTCTACAAGTCATGCTGGGGGCATGAACCTAGTACCTGCAAGTCATAATGGAGTTCAAAAACCAACCTCTGCTAGTCATGTTGGAGAGTTATCACCAACCTCTGCAAGTCATGTTGGAGACATGCAACCAACTACTACTAGTCATTTTGGGGGCATTGATTCTGTTGAGAAACATAGATGGATAGGATGTAATTCTAAGTTCCCTTGTAATCTTTGCAAGGGATATCACCTTACTCATTTGTTCCCTAGCATTCTAGAGGCACAAATATTGTGGTCCCTATATGCAAGATCTTCTGATTCTGAGTCTTTTGAGGTTTCCTCACAGTCTATTAAACTAGTGCTTGCGAAAGTGGTCATGTCGATGCAATATTCAACTGATACAACTCCTATTTTGGTGGGTGATGTGACTTCAGACCATGTGGTCTCACGAGCTATTCAGCTAGTGTTTGAGGAAGTGGTTGTTCCAATGAAATATTTGGCTGATCCCAATATTCTCTTGGAGAGTTTCGATTCTACCAAAGTGGTCACGTCGATGCAATCTTCAATCGATCCCACTCTTTTCCAGGGGAGTGATGTGTCTACCGACTATATTTTTATCATTCTCAGTTCAGTACTTTCAGAATAATGGGGCATTCCGCTTACTTCAAGCACACCCTCTACAAGACCTAGGATGGTTTCCTTTGATTGGAATGACCCTGTTGAGCCCCATCTTCCTTCTTTTGCACCCTTTCAAATAAGAGTTGAACTTAATTCAACAAAAAAATATCGATGTATTGTAGATGAAGGATCCTCCGCAAGTATTTTATCCTCCTCAGCTTGGAAAGCTTTGGGTTCTCCTGAGCTTGTGTCTGCATCACATGAGTTGTTGGCTTTTGACAGACATCCTAGTGAATATTTGGGGATTCTTCCTCAATTACCCATGTCGTTAGGTGGGAATATTGTCCTCATCGATGTTATAGTGGTGCAAGGCCCATTATATTTCAATATGCTTCTCAGACATGATTATGTATATGCTATGAATGTTGTGGTGTCTACCCTCTTCTGGGTGATGCATTTCCATCACAATGGAAGCATTGTCACTATCGACCTGCTGGTGTCTGATAATCATCATCCTAATTCAGCGTTAGTTCAAGTTGTCCCTTTATATGTTCCTAATATTCATGTAGACTGTATCCCACTACATGTAAATTATGTGGCATATTATCCTCAATGTTCAATTTCTCCTAAGAAGGAACTTGTTCACTCATGTTTTCCTGATCGAGAATTGGTCTCAGTAATTGATCTATTGGTTTATCCAATGGGGGAATGGGAGCCTTTGCTTCCCCCTCTTGTTCCAAGTGATCTCGAGTCTCCTTTTGAGTCTGATATCATTATTCGTAGATCCTCAATCCCCTGTGCTTATGATTATTCACTGATAGACTATGCTAGTCCTGGCTAAAGCCTACATCATCATATGGGATATGGTCAGTTTACTTCACCCTTTGGGAATGTCGACCCTCCTCGTTTGCGTGATTTCTCAGATTTTGAATTTGCTTCAGATGAGGCTAGCCTTGAAGCCATGACTACGATTTTTATACCGTGGGAGGACTTACACCATGGTTTGTGTTTTCTTTATTTTTGGGAGAATTTTTAGGTTGACTACTGAAGGGACTCTTAGTTAGAGCCTAGAAATGGGCTCTACCTAAACTACTACCATGCATGAGTTTTAAGGCTATGTGGTAACTTGTACATATTGTACAGTCCAAATTTGTTGTTTTCACATTTTGTATTCAGTAGTGCCTCTTATTTTCTGAAGTTTCTATATATATTGGACCTATTAACTTCTAGATGAGTGTTATTAGCCTTATATGTAGGATATTGGAGACATTTTTCTTTGAAATTTGTTCATCGTATCGATCTGTAATTATGATAGGAATTAACCTCAAAACTGGAATATAGGTTAGTTTTTCCCTACTTGCATTTTTTCATTATCTATTTCCTGGTTCATTTGGCCTTAGGATCGACCCCACTGAATTGCAACACTAACCTTCCTTGCTAAAAAATGTGTCGTACTTTATGTGGTAGAGCCTTCCCTCCATGGGAATCGTAGTTAGATCCATGTTTTCCATTTTGGTGCCCATACTGAAGTACTTCATAGGCATAGGAGCCCTTTTAGTCCTACCATGACTTTGCAATGAAGCCTCATTCTTCTTCATATTCATCATTCTGGACTTACCCACGAGACTTTCTAATGAGCATGGTTTGTTGTCTTCGAAGTTCGCTTTAAATTTTGAAATCAACAGTCAACGAGATTGTATTCATTCTTTTCGATATTGTCTACATTACTTGAGAAAATTATCCATGTGGAGTCTTCTTTAATCCCTTTTCAAACTCTCTAAAAATGAAAAGATTGTCGAGCGATCTTGTTTCCCTTCACGCTCGTCAAACTTAAATTTGAAGGCACATCTGCCTGATAGTAGTTTACCCCTTTTTTGGTTTGGATGGATAATATTACGAATAAAGGTATGCTCAAGGAAATCTGGTTCACTAGAGGAGTATTCTCAGGCATAATTTTAACCCTTTTTCGGGCTTGAGGGATTAAATCTTCGAAAAAATAACATTCTCCTTGGTTTTGGTTTATCACCTTTTTCAGGCCTTGGAGATTACTTACAAAAAAGGAACCCCCTCGGAGTCCATAGTTAAGTTGTTTTCAGACTCCCTAAAATTGAAAAGATCGTTGAGTGACCTTGTTCCTTCACACTCGTTAAATTGGTCTAGAAGAACATCTACAAGCATGAGTTTAACCCTTTTTCCATCCAATAGATTATAGCAGAAAAAGGTATGCCTCGGGAGATTCGTCTCACCGGGAGAGTTCTCCTCAGTTACTTTTATACTTTTTTAGGCTAAGGAGACTAAACTCAGAAAAAGGTTGTGAGTCCATAGTTAAGTTCTTTTCAGACTCCTTAAAATTGAAAATATTATCGAGTGATCTTGTCTTTATCACACTCATTAAAATGGTTTTGAAAAGACGTCTATTCGATGCAATTTCAACCCTTTTTCGAGCCAATTGGACTAACTATGAAAAAGGTACTCCCTGGAGTCTTCTTTAACGTTTTTTCAGACTCTCTAAACATGAAAAAAGCACCGAGCTTACCTTCTTTGGGCTCGTAAAAAAATTACATGGAAGGAGTCTTGTTGTGTCATGATTTATTGCATTGTAGGTATCATATTTGCGTCTTTGGCCTAATGTCGGCTCCATGTTTCTCTCAACTAAACCTTTGAAGCATTCCTTATATGAAATCCTTGCAACCATTTTTTCCTCTGCGACCTGACACCTTGACCCATGGAGGAATTTTCCTCAAGTGTCCTTATCTTTCACATGTATTATTTCCCTGAGAATTAGTATGTTCCAAACGCTTGGAAATAGTTTGCTAGATCACAACACTCATTCCTCCTTTTTAACATAGCATTATTTTATTCTTTTTCAAACTCCTTAAAAATTGAAAAGACACAAAAATAAAATATTCCAAAAAGAGGGGACGAGACATATATATTATTTTTTCGGTAGCAAAGATAGTCGCCCTTGGACAAAGCACATCCTTTCCTTTGTTCGTCAAGCATTTCGATCTAGTATGACCTTAGGAATTTTTTCTCGTTACATATATTTGTCTCCTCATCCATTTGGTTACTCTTCCAAACAGATAGAGAGTTTGTGATGCCTCCTGCATCACAGACTTATGTCAATGTTACGCTGCCTGAGTCTGATCATATTTCATGCTTTTGTCCAAGGGAAGTTCTACACAACCTAACTCGACCTTTCTGCAAATTGTCTCTTGACTTCCATGAGTCAGCCATCCCAAGATTTCAATCAATTCCAGATTCAAAATCAACGAAGTCCTCTCCTTGATCATTGAGATCCTCCAATATTTTCCCTATGGCCTATCGAAGATCTCAGAGTAGTGAGTCTTACACTCCCATTGTACTCCTACCTAATTTTTGAATATCTTGAAGTTGTTTCTTGAGCTATGAAGACTTCATCTCCAACCACATACATCACTAGCTTCTTGAAGATACATATTGTATTGATATATCTTCGACTGATTTTGAGATGTAGATCTGTTGTGTATTTCTAGACGCTTCACTTTATATAGTTATACGACATGGATCTGCAGTGTATTTGATTGGAATCCATGATTTATTTCATCCCGAGCATGGGTATGCCTGCCTCAGAGAGACAGTTGTTGTTTTGGAGATGGCACCTCCCGAACAAAGGTCCCGGGCTCACTTGATTTCGTGCATTGGCGAATATGTTGTAATGTATTTTGGCCATCATTTTCTCTTCTAAATTCATACATTAGGGGGCATCTGTTATAGCCCTAAAATTCCCTACTCATGAATACATGGCATTGGCGCTCTTGATTACATAACTTTCCAAGTCATAATTGAGGAGATCTACTTAAAAAACCAATTTTTAGAGCATGTACGTTCCCTTCACCGCTAATCCCCGTGTACATACACCTACTTCATGCTAGAGAACCCATTTACACATGCTAACTACACACTAAAAAATCGCGTGTGCCTCCAAAAGTTGCAAAAAATAAAAAATTGTAAGGAATTCGGTGGAATTTACAGGTTATTGGAGGTTTCCCAACCAATTCATCTGATATAGCCCGTCCCCCAACTGAATAACCATCCTTTTGTCATATAAAAGGATGAATTGGGGGGTCTCATTTCAAAACCAAGCATAAGAACAATGAAACTCTGCCCAATTTCACTTCCCTTCCTTGCCCAAGAATTTTCAATCTTTTGTGAGTTATTACCTCAACATTCCCTCTTCAACCCCTTTTCTTCCATTCAATCCATTCCCTTTGCTTGAGGTGATTAGTATATTGTGAGAAGAGTCATATCGAAGGTGCACTTGGAGCATTGTAAAGATGATCCCGGACCAGGTTTGCGGAACAATGGTCGACAAGGATTGTAAGTTTCAGTCTTTGTTCAATGAATAAAAGAATCTCTTTTACCTGTCCCAAATGATGATGTTTTATGTATTTTCTTTGATTTATACATAAAATTGGATATCTAACCATAATTTATGAATAGAAATAGCATGATTGTAGCCCTGTTTTCCTAGTCTTGGATGCAGGTCAACTTTGGGAGGAGACTTGCAGTCATTAGAGCTACAGATCTTGGGGAGATCATCACTAGACATTGGATAAAAGGTACAGTTACCGATCTTCTCTTCTATTGCTTTTTTTTTTGTTTTTTTTGGTATGTTTTGGGTAGCGTAGGAACTAGATTGACTTTTAGGAGCTCATTTGATCTGTATATATCCTAAACCCTGGTATAGTTATAGGGGTATTTTTTCGCTAGCAGTTATCAAAATGCTATGTTTGAATTTAAAAAGCAGTACGATCTCAGAAACAAAAATGTAGTGGTCAATACAAACAGAGCTCAAGTTGATCAGCCATCTACAAACCAAGAAAAGGAATATGCTCTAAAAAATTTCAGGAAGGAGGCGAGGAATTGTACTATGAGTATAATTTTGATTATACTATGAATTTCCTTAATGATCTTTATGAGGAATAGTTTGTAGAAAGTAAAGTGCCACTTGTTGAAAATCAATCTGTTGTCCCAAGTATTTCAATTGTTGATATTCAAGATCAGGAATATTTATTTGTTTGTAATGAATTTCAGGATGTTATATATTCAAAGTTTTGTCAAGATCAATCATACTAAGTTTTTGAAGAAGTAGGATATCAAAAAGATATTGGTTTTCATGAACAACATTTGTCTCAAAATGTAGGGTTTTTTTATCCACCTATATATGATGAGTATGATGATTATAATGATGATTATAATGATGATTATAATAATGATGATCTTCAAGGAAAATTGGTAATGTATTCCTAGTAAGAAAGTGTGCAATTTCATCAAACTTATCAAAGCACTTAGCCCATATATGACAGTTATGCAATTGAACATGAGGAAAGTATTGAGTCTGCTGAAGAAAACTATTTTCCTTTGTGATTTTATTCATTTAAATTGTTGAAAGAAAATTTTAAAATCATCAATGAAGAAGAGGAGTGTGGGTCGATGCAAAATCACATTGGTTTACTAGAACACGCTGACAACATTATAAACCAACAACATTCTTCTCATGTTTTTGATGACCCTGTAGCTTGTTATATGGATGATCTCAATAGTCAAAATTTCATCCTCTAATCCGCCTCGAGCCTGAAAATGAAGGTGATCATGAGCTAGTGTCAGAACCAACCATGTCATTTTTACAGGAGACTGTTTTATTGCAACATTTTTATGAATAATTTTAGCTATTTTATGAAAGTCATCAGATGGAAGTACATGAAAGAGAAAATGCAGTTGTAGGGATGATACAAAATCAGATCAGTTTGCATTCTTTTGAAGATCCTTTTGCAGTATTTTTGGAGTCAGTAAGTAGTGCCATGTTTTCAATTTTTTTCAATGTTGAATTTGTTTTCAAAATTTCATATGAGTTTCCATTGAGAAAGTCTTTCCTTTTATCCCTAAACAAATACATGCAAAGAGGTCAACCAGTGGACAAGAAGCTTTCATGGATGCACCGGGCCTTTGAATTCACTTGATTGAGAAGCTCATGGTGAATTTCAGTAGGTAGGAGTGTTTTGAATAAGCTCATAGTTGTGAGCATCTCATTCAACAGTAGTAGTCATTTGCAACAATGTGCAGTTTTGGTTTTTAGTGGATTTGGTTTTAGTTTTCAGATTGTAGATTTTAGTTTGACGATCGATACAGGTTGTAGTATTCGGGTTTGAAGCAACCCAATGGAAAGGAAAATGGTCTATGGGGTCTTTTTCACCTTGTAGGGAGGAAACCATCCCTAGTTGGAGCCAATGTTGGCACCCTATAATTTTCATGCCAATTTATGAGCCTATTCTCTTATTTCACAATGACATGGCACTTTTGCAGTGATAATGGACTAGATCATTTTGTAGCACTCATTTTGTAGTGATCCCCATATTGATGCTTTCATATCTCTTGTAACTCCAACTAAAAAAAATGGAATATGGGAAAAAATCTATAAATTTTGGCAAATGAAAAATGGGTTTTCATAGCCAAATTGGCCCTTGGGTCTCTGTGCAGGGTTTTTAATTATTTAAAAAAAAATAAGGTGGGATCGAGGGACGATATCCTATATTATGTTATATTCCAAATCTCCTAAGTCTATGATCTATCCACACAACACACGTTATCACCAAATACCAAGCACCAAATCTCGACATACATAAAGCGTCAAGCCACCAAAGGGAGGAACCCACCAAGAGAATTATATGTGCATTATGCGTCGATAATTCACATGAGAAGTGGTGTATATAAACACCAAAATATATATTCAACTAGATCATGTGATATATATCCCACCAACACCATAAAAATGTGCTATCGAAGGGTTTACATATTTTCCAGGTATCGAAGAAAAGTGCCATTATATCCACAAAAGCATTGAGCAACAAGTGTAAAATTTCGGTGTCTCTAGAATCAAAGTGCTAGGTATGATGAGAGAATCAATCCTCTACAACACATATAGAAAAACTATTCACTAAGATGTCAAGGATTTGAAAGTAATGGAAACAAATATTTCACGACGAGTTTCACCTAGTCGCTACGAAATCACACAGTCAACTCAAGATCGAGACTTTTCAACTACCAGCTAGAGTGGAGATGTCAAACCATCATGTGTACAAGAAGAATCAAGTAGTTTCCCCTCGAATAATATAGTTTAAATAAGATTTTTATAAACTATTTAAGTAAAAAAACCAAACCCTAAAATCTAGCAGTTTGTTTGAAGGTCGTTATTAGTTTGTTGTAACTCCTTCTAAATTTGGAAAACCTAAAGATTTCGAGTCTCTTGAGCTAGAATGTAATATTATTATATATATGATGAAATAAAAGAGGGTGAAAGGGCTCTAGTGAAAGAGGAAAAAACTTCTTGGATATCATGTATCAAACTTTGATGTCAATGAATCTTTAAAGAAAAAGTACTTGAACATTTTTCTCAAAGATTCTTGTGTTGGTAATCGTTAGTTTGTTTTCCCTGTAAATGTTTCGTTTCTTTGTTAATCATAGTTTTTATTCCTCTATTTTGAATGAATGATAATAGATAAAGAATTCAATTTGGATGCTCTTTTTCTCACATTCAAATACCTACATTAATCCGTTGATATTGTAACAGAACACATCCACTGTTATATGCTCTATTATGATTGATATGTAACTTTCTTGTCTCTACCACACTACAACAGTTTTAATGTCTGATAGGTAGCCAACTATATTTCATTTTAAGTGCATTTTGTTTGAGTTACTTCACACACACCTAAGATTTATTTTTCCAATTTTTTTTCCTTGTTTATTATTCTTAATTAGTCATTATCCAATCTCCTATATTTTATGGGAGAATATTCCACCTAGAGAATATTCTCTTTCAGCTGACACTTGAATTTGACTAGTTGAGTTGAGTTTAGATGTTGCATTGGTTTTATCACCATGCAACATTGGGACCATCACCATGATAATTCTAAATTTCCTTGGGATCATCACCAGACTGGATCATTTCCCTTGATTCCCTGATTTAACTCCTCACTACTCTTTGTTCAGTCAGTTAACTGAAGACTAGTTGACTAGTTAACTTAACTAGGTGGTAGTTCACTCATTTAACTTCCCAATAGACTAGAATAGGTGGAAGTTCACTCCCATAACTATTGGTGTGTGTCCAAATCACTCTATACCACTAATATGGTGCATTGGTTCTCCTCCATTGCGCACTCATTGAGTTATACATAATATATCATGTGCAAATTATTCATTTTTCACAATGGTTAACGAGAATTCTTTCACTCTTTCTATCCTTCTTCTTATTTCTCAAATTATCTCTGAAAATGCGTGTATCATTGTTTATATAGATATATTCTGTGTAGTTTCAACACATTTACATGGTATCAGAGCCGCTGGACTGCTAAGAAAAATCTACACCAAAAATTTTCATGTACAAAATATTGAAGACAACGAAAAGATGGATTTCCAAAAAGAATTCATTCTTACACCTTACAACTATTTTTCATGGAAGGAGAAAATATCCATACATCTCCAAACCAGAGGTTTGTATAGGTTAACCTTGAATAAATATACATAACTGACATCATCCATAGAAAAATCCAATTATTTAAATCGCATGGACAAGGCACTTGGAACAATTTGCAGTCTTATTTCTCCCGATCTCCTTTTTCACATATCTTCTTGTAAAAATCCCAATGAAGACTTGACAAAATTGGAAGGGATCTTTGGAAAACAGGATGAGATGAGGCGACACATGCTAGAGGTGGATCTTCTCACATTGGATCAAAAAATCTTCGTATATATCCAAGATTTCTTTACAAAATTCAAGGATTTAGTGTCGCAACTCAAAGCTTGCGGGGTTGATAAATTGAAGGAGGAGAAAAACATGGCTCTCACCATTCTATCCAAGCTTGGTCCTAAATTCTCTTTATTCATATCCACATTCCGTTCTACTAGATTCACCTCCGGAGCCACCTGGAAGATTCCTTCTCTTGAAGACTTTATCAAATCCTTGACACAAGAGAAAACCAAGCTCATCAACATGGGAACAATCAAAGGACCAAGGGAGCATGCACTCACTGTGCATGATGGAAACCACAAATATCAGAAATATAAAGATAAATATAAACAAAAATCTCATGCAAATCCAAAGAAGGAAGTGTACACAAAACCCTTCACCAATGCCTCCAGATTCAAAGGGGAAAAGGGAAGAAAAGGGGAGAAATGCACGTGTTGTCACAAAGGATTCCATTCAGAATCCGCATGCATGAAAAAAAGAATAGATATGATGTTGCAAATACTTCAGAAAAACAACCTTGGAGATCGTGTCCCTGAGGGTGACAAGAAGAAGAATCCAAAAGATCTGAATTCCAAGAAAGGTAATTCTAGCCATGCCTTGATTGCCATCAACTCCTCTCCCTATGATTGGATCATAGATTCATGAGAATCACATCACATGGATTCCTCAAAAGAAGTATATTATTCTTTGGATTCATGAAAAGGTCCTCCCATTCTGATGGGGGACAACTCTTCTATCGAAGTCATCGACAAAGGAACGATTGAACTCACCAACGGAAGCTTCGAGAGCGTGCTGCATGTTCCCAAACTTTCTATCAAACTTCTCTCCATGTTCTAGATGACGAATTCTGACACTGGAAATAAATTCATATTCACACCAAATTCCATGGACATCTACGACAACCAAACCAACTCCATGGTTTCTATCGGTGAGGTAAATCATCAGTCTAGATTGTATACATTTTCTGAATTCATTGAACCTGATTCTTCTTTACTGCTTACTCATGTTGAGGAAAGTAGTAGGATATAGAATGAAAGGTTTAGACATTTGAATATCAGATACATGCAACATCTTAGAAAGCTCATATTGGTTGATGATCTACCAAACATCCATTTCTCCAAGGGAGTATGTGAGGGATGTGTTCTCGGAAAACACCCTCAAGAGAAATTCGACAAAGGAAAGTATCAACGAGCTTCCACACCTTTAGATCTGAACCACAATGACCTTATGGGTCCTTTTATGCATCCATCCATCAGCAAAGCGAGGTTTTTTCTCATTTTTATTGATGATTTCTACATTTTACTTGGATCTACTTTATCAGGAAAAATTTCGAGGTCTTTCAACACCTCAAAGATTTCAAAGCACTAGTTTAAACACAGTCTAGAAAGAATATCAAAGTCCTTCAAATTGATAATGGGGGAGAGTATGTGAATCATGAGATCCATAATATTTTACATGAGACATGGATTCAGTTGAAATACATATTTCCCTATACTCCACAGTAAAATGGAGTTGTTGAGCAGAAAAATAGATCTCTAAAGGAGATGGAATCTTGCATGTTGCATGCAAAGTCACCACCACAGAGACTATGGGATGAAGAAATTAATTATGCAACATACATCCAAAATATATCTCCCCATAGATATGTCAAGGATAATACCCCCTACAAGGCTTGGATCGACCTCAAATTGGAAGTGACCCACTGTTGCATTTTTGGTTCACATGCATGGGCCCAGATTCCCTCTGAAAAGAGGAAGACATTTGATCCATAGATAATCGAGTGCATTTTTGTTGTATACCCTGATGATGTGAAGGAATATAGGCTCATTGATATTTCCTCGAACCGACTCATCATTGAGAAGAGTGTCCAATTCGAGGAAAGTGTCTCGCATGCACCTCAACAACCACATGCAGACACCTTCATTCTTCCACCTATCTGATATGATGAGCATGCACATGCCGACTCTTCTTTAGACAAGAGATCTGATTCAGAGGAATCATATGATTCAAATTCATAGTCAATACAGTCAGATGCAGAGTCATAGAATCCAGATGCAATTGTAGAGCCAGAGCAGAGGCCCAAGTGAGCACATACTTCTCTTCAGGATGCAAGGGATCTCATTGGTGATATAGCCAATACCAAGAGGACTTGATATGATTTCGAGGAGGCTCCTATTTCACTCACCACCATTGATCCATTTCCCTCCATGAATCTTTTCTTGGTTCAGTCTTTAGATCCACAATCTTATGGCAAGGCTGCTATAAATCCCTTTTTGGAATCCACCATGTAAGAGGAGTACAACTCCCTCCTTGAGAATCAAACTTGGGATCTGGTTCCCCTTCCTTCTGGGAGGAAAATTGTCATATTCATATGTGTCTACAGGACCAAGAGTGTAGCGGATGGACATATTAGAAGATACAAATCCATGCTTGTCTCCAAAGGCTTTCAGCAGGTTCATGGTATTGACTATGATGAGCCCTTCACTCCAGTAGCGAAGATGGATTCCATACGATTGACACCTTCCATTGCAGCAGCCAAAGGATGGGAAGTCCATCAGATGGACATGAAGAATGCATTTATTTACGGTGATGTTTTTGAGGAGATATATATGGAGAATCCTCAAGGATTTATGCAGGACTCATCTTTGGCCTGTCGACTGAAGAAGTCCCTTTATGGCCTCAAGCAGGCTCCGCGGGCATGGTATGCCAAGATGGACTCCTACTTGTTGTCACAGAACTTTGTACATTGTAAATCAAACCAGACTGTCTACATGCTCAGGATGAATGATTCACTTTTACTTTTATTTTTGTACGTTGATGGTTTTTTGATCACCGATTGCTCGACTTCAACAATTGATGTAGTCAAGAGGATTCTACATGACATGGTTTTTATGAAGGAAATGGGTCCGCTCACTTATTCCTTGGACTTGAGATCAGCCAGGATGCATTAGGCATCAAACTGTCTCAGGCCAAGTATGCACGAGATCTCCTTGAGAGATTTCACATGACAGACAACAAGTCTTCTCCGACTCCTTTCCTATTAGGAGTCAAACTAGAGGATGGTGGGGAGACTCCACTGGTTGATAGCACACTATATATAAAACTAGTGGGGAGCTTATTGTATCTCACACACTCCAGACCAAGCCTCTTCTATGCAGTTGATGTAGTTTCTAGGTTCATGGAGGAGTCACATGAGATACATTTGAAGGCTACAAAGCGTATCTGTTGTGGTGGGAAATCCCCCTACGGACTAGCATTTAGGGTTATATTATGGATGCAAATAAGACTGAAAGAATCCTACTTTCTACCTTCTTCCTAGACCTAATCCCCATTTATTTTAAGAAAATACATGGTTAAATGAACATACCTTGTTCCGGACGTTCGATGTCGATCCTTCTTCACACTTGATCGCTTGTTGGTAGCTATCCTCTTGAGACTAAACTATGTACAAAAAAAGAAACAAACTCTACATGCATTTATTCTACAGATTAATGGGTTAGAGATTCAAACATATATTCACTAAACTATGAAGAACTCATATAGAGGGATGGGAAAACCATTTCTTTATTATTAACTTTAATGAATCAACTTACAATGTCGAGACTGGCCACTGCTCTGNCCTCTTTTTGGGGTATATTTGATTTTTTTATCTTTTTCAATAATTTTGGGAAAACGAATAAAGGAATGTTACGTTACAATGGAGGAATGAGTGTTACAAACATGCAAGTTCAAGGAACCTGGACAAGACTGATGTTCAGAATAATGATACTCGGGAAAAATTCTCCGAGGGCCAAGGGTGTTAAGACGCAGAAGCAAAGTTCTACAAGGCTGGCATATAAGGTATGAAAATGCATTTAACAAAACAAACAATGGTAATGTCCTTCGATGTAAGTTTAACGATCCTAGAGAAGGTAAGCTCGGTGGTTTTTCATATTTAGAGAGTCTGAAAAAACATAAAAGGAGACTCCATTGGGGTACCTTTTTTGAAGATAGTCTAGTCAGTTCGAAAAAGGGGTAAACTAGCACCGACAAGATGTCTATTCAAAACCATTTTAATGAGTGTGATAAGGACAAGATCACTCAACCATTTTTTCATTTTTAAGGAGTCTAAAAAAAGATTAATTATGGAATCCGTCAGGAATTTTCTTCTAAACTAGTTTAACGAGTGTGAGAGAATAAGGTCACTCGACAATCTTTTCAATTTTAGGGAGTCTGAAAAGAGCTTAACTATGGACTCCGTGGGGGTTCCTTTTTCGTAAATTTAGTCCCTTAGGCCCGAAAAAGGCTTAAAATGATACCTGAGAGTACTCTTCTAGAGAACTGAAGTTCCATAGAGTATACCTTTGTTCATACAGTTGACCGTATGGACTGAAAAAGGAGTAAACTACCGTCAGACAGATGTGACTTCAAATTTCAGTTTAACAAGTGTGAAAGGCCACAAGATCACTCGACAATCTTTTCATGTTTAGAGGGTCTGAAAAAGGCTTAAAAGAAGACCCATTATATATTTTGGGAGTCCTAAGGGTGAGGTCAAGAGTGAAAAATAAGCATGCAAATGAGGCTCAAACTCATAATCAGGAAAAAATACAAGTACTCCTGAGCCTACAATGATTAGAGACAACATGGATACCATAATGCAACTAGGATCTACCTAGGGCATCCATGTTCCGGTAAGATCTACCACCAAGTCGTGACACTTCTAAAGAAGCTATGATGGTTCCATGTCACAACCTGATGGGATCGATCCTATGGAAATGAAAAAAGACAACGAGATACAAAAGTCAGGGTAGAAACCTAACCTATATGCTCAAGTTGATCCTCGAAAAAACATTTTCACGGACTGTCAAAAATTACCCAAAACTCCAAAAAAATGTCCCGATACCCGATCATATCCCTCCCATGCAACTCTTGAATCACTCTAAATGGTTTTCGGTTTAAAGAAAATGATAAGGGAGGCCAAAAAAGTGACAAAAAGAGGCCAAAAAGTCTATAAATAGAAGTCGGTAGCTCATTATCACCATTGCTGATTTGTAAATTGACTTTGGAGCCAAAACACCCCCTTTGTCAAAAGAGGTGATTCTGGGAGCTACAGTGGATGAAACGAACTTCTGTCTGGACCAAGTAAGTACAAACTCTCTTACCTTGCATTTTAAGTCTTTATTTTTGCATTGGGTTTCATTTTTTAGGGGGGCGTCGATCTTTAAAAGGTCGTCCCTAGGTCCACGTGGGCTGTCTCAGGAAAAGTCACGTGTACACATGACTTCCACTATTACAGCCTGCGTGGTCCCCCTTATTGAATGAAAAAAGATTAAAAATCAAGGGTTAACTCTCCTGAACTTTGGTGTTTTGCAGGATGTATGTCCACTGGAGGGAAAGAGAGCATGAAGAAGTTAGTGAGTTGGTCGGGGAAGACCCCAATGTTGTGGCTGCCTTGATGTAGTGTGGGTTACTCAAGTTTTTTCTATATCCTTTTATGCAGGCACAACCTAGGCTATTGAATGCCTTGGTTGACTACTAGCATCCGAATGCAGATTTATTCATGTTAGAGGGGCAGTCATTGGTGTCGTTTGCGGACACAGAGGAACTTTGGGTTTGGGACCATTCTGTGCTTGTTCTTTTTTGAGAGAGTTCCAAGTTTTAGTCCTCGAGTAGTGGTACGAGGACATCAGACCTCTCTACCTGCTATGTGTATATGGGAAGTATTATTGTCGTGACAGGGTGGCAGAAGGACCAATGAGTCCTTCAACAATGACTTCTTCGCATGGTTGTCACGACAGATCCTGGTTATAGAGGATTACCCCTATGCTGGGATTGATTTCTCGAGAGACCCTGAGATACCAGTACCTCCTGGTGAGGAGCGAGGGGAGATGGTTAAGTCTCCACCTTTGTAGTTTTTTTATTTTTTATTTTTTTTTAAACATATGTAATTTTTATGTTGTTTTTGTTATATATGTCATTTTTTTTGTTATACCAGAGTATTTTACGGATATGTGTTCATTGTGTATAGATGTAGGACCAGTGCGACTCACTGACTATGCGAGGAACATGCGTCGTCCTTGGCTAGGGGCCACACCTACCACTGCAGAGGGACCAATAGTAGCAGGAGATCTTCCAGCCGGCGAGGCTGAGAGAGTATTGAGATGAGTCGAGCGGAAATTTACTGTTCTCTCTCGCATGGTCCCTATGGCATAGATTGAGGACCTGCCACCATATATGTAGCCTCATGTAGTGGGGGCACCACGGACGTGGGTCCCGTTGTTTCGGAATTTAGCCAATGTTGTGGATAAGTATAACAGGGCCCACAGGCCCTGACCTTAGTTAGACATTTTTATGTGCCATGAGCACTACTTGTATATATGTTTTGAGGGCATAAGCCCTGTGACTCATTATTGGTCACATTTTTTAGGTGCTTGTGTCCATCTGTGTACTCTGGTTACTTTATGATATTATATATGGTTTTTATGTCTTTTGTGTCTTATGGATCATGTG
>JZKD02S1621268.1:23965-46064 GCA_000966675.3 Picea glauca | reverse complement strand
CCTAATTGCAATGATCAAAGGATTACAAACACATGGGGAATATCCAACCTTGTTGTTTGAAGACAATAAAAGTGAAAGGGATATGTTAGAGTCAATGCGAGAGAAATTTCACACAATCAGAGGGGTGCGCGGGTTGGATGTATCGAGCATATGTGACCCAATGATGCAGGAGCATCGCCAACTCATCAAGTGAGCCAGCGCGGAAGCGAAGGACAGCTGGACAAGCAGCACCAATTTTGAAAATGCTTTGGGACTGTTGCGCAATCTTAAATGAAGTCATTTAAGAAGAAGCACCTTTGTATATTGTAATGGACCTTGAGCACATAGGTCTAGTCCTTTAGTAGATAGATGACATTTAATATAGTTAATGCAGGTAGATAGGATTTTAATTCTAGATTTGATAGCTTTGGAGTGCAAGAGGGAAACGAGATATAGACACCCTCATTTGTACATTGTAACATTATTGAATGAGAAGAAGAAGAAGAGCATGCAGAGAACTGTATGAAGAACACCCATGTACAAACATTTGAATTAATAGAAGAAAGCTTTGATTCAAATTCATGGTTTGTGTTGTTCTCTGTGTATTTGATATGGATATGCTCATAAATGTTTGCTTCCTATTATGCATTTTCTTTTATATGCTGTGTATGTGATTTCATGGTTGAATTGAAGTCTGAGGGGGTGAAGGAATGATTTTCAATTGTTTCTCTATTTGAGCTAGAGGAATTCCTGCAAGGTGTGCAGTCGAATTGTCTACAAGGAGTGCGTTGACAGAAGGGTTCAGGTAGAGGTAACTTTGTTCTCATTCATCCTAGAAGGTGCAGTTGGGCACATGAGCCGTGCAAGGGGTGCGCAAGCCAAGGGAAGCTCAAGGTTGCGAACCTGAGTAAAGAACTGAAAGACTGTTGCTGAAGGTGTGCGCAAAGTCGAAGAACTTCAACACTTAGACGTTTGTAGAAGGTTTTCCGCAAGGAGTGCGTGCAAGAGGCTTTCTGAAGGACTTGCGAGTCGTGAGGAAGCTCAGGAGGGACAGGCCTTTGAGTTTGTTGAAGAATAGCGAGGACAAGTTGCGACGTGAAGTTTGGGGAAGTGTCACAGGTTTGCAAGCAGGTGAACAAGTCTTCGTGGGAAGACCCTTAGTCATTTCGCAGGATTCTCCAGGAAGGAACGGAAGGACGAAATTTCCGAGGATATTTCGTGAATCACCGTGAGCCGTTGGATCTCATGGAGGTGTAGGGAGGTTATAGCGTAAGTGTGGAAGAGGTTCGAAGCTTAGGAGGGGAAGATCCGTTGATCCGAGGTACAGAGGCTGTCAGATCTACACGTGATATCGTGTATCGAGGTTTCGTGAGTCAAAGCTCCTAGTTGTTGTAACAGAACTTACGATATCACGACCCGCGATATCCCAAAGAGTCCAGAACTGTCCATCAATGGGACGTGTGTCAGAATATTCAAAGGAGTCGGGGCTGGGAGCATCGGAGATTTCAGAGGTAGGAAACTCTTGCAGCTTGGAATCGCGAAACACGATATCCCGATGGGAAAAGGACAGTGGGACCATAGGAGTCAGTGGAGGATAGGTGGCATGAGTCATCGGAGTTCAGGGAAAGTAAAGTCTCGAAACTTTGGGTATTAGGATTTGTGATCCCGCAAAGTCCGATATCTCGATAGGAGTGACGAGATTTGAGGTGACAACTCGCACGTGCATTGGAGTTTCGTCACATTGGGTATCGAGAGTTGGTAAATCAAAGTGCACGATATTGTTAGTAGCGAAACTGCGATAAGAGAAGTCCCGATAGGTACAGGAAGATGTCAGCATTGACTGAGGCATCGGGTCTCGGGGATTCGAGAACCCATTGATCGACCATTGAACTTGCGAAATCGCGAGTTCCGATTCCCCGATAAATAAGAAGGGGGAATCGCGTGGAGAAGATATGTGGGTGTAGATTTCCCGACAGGGAAATAGAAGAACCTTCGAGTTCTTTGGGCCGAGAGAAGAGAAGATCCTGTGAGAGAGGACGTGCCTGCGGGTGTGGCTACGTCAAGTCTGAGCACCATAACCAGTGGGACAATATATTACCACAGACAAAGTTTGCATACAATGACTCAGTGAATCGGAGCACAGGCTAGAGTCCATTTCATATTGTATATGGCATGTAGCCGAGAGGAGTTTCTAAATTGAGGGATTCAGAACAGACTGCGACTAGCAGTGCTAGTGCTGAGGAATTCGCTAAGGTGATGAAGGAACTTCACAGCAGGGTGAAGGAGCGGTTGCTGAAATCAAACCAGGAATACAAGTGCAGAGCAGATCAACACAGAAGACAATTTCAGTTTGAAGTTGGTGATCTGGTTCTGGCACATTTGAGAAAAGAAAGGTTCCCGAGGGGAACATACAACAAGATGAAGATGAATACAATCATACCATGTAAGGTCTTGAGAAAATTGGGTGAAAATGCTTATGAGATCAAGTTACCGGATGGGATCGGAATATCTCCGATATTCAATGTCCCAGATTTATACCCATACAGGGCTGGAGAAGCAGAGACGAGAACTGAACATCCAGTGATCCAATGGATGAAACAGATTCCATTTGTAGAGAAGCCGAATATGGAATGCATACTGGACAAGAGAGTGGGTAAGAATACTAGGAGGAAAGAATACTATGAGTATCTGGTCAAGTGGAAGGGCCATCCAGTGGAAGATGCCAGCTGGGAGACTGAAGCAGAGATATAGAAGCATGGACAGACCGTGCAAAAGCTCATGGACAAGAGCCCATGAAATGTTTCAAGCGAGGGAGTATGATGTAGGAGCATCACCAACTCATCAAGTGAGCCAGCGCAGAAGCGGAGGACAGCTGGACAAGAAGCACCAATTTTGAAAATTCTTTGGGACTGTTGCACAATCTTAACTGAATTCATTTAAGAAGAAGCGCCTTTGTATATTGTAATGGACCTTGAGCAGATAGCTCTCGTCCTTTAGTAGATAGACGACATTTAATATAGTTAATGCAGGTAGATAGGATTTTAATTCTAGATTTGATAGCTTTGGAGTGCAAGAGGGAAACGGGATATAGACACCCTCATTTGTACATTGTAACATTATTGAATGAGAAGAAGTAGAAGAGCATGCAGATAACTGTATGAAGAACACCCATGTACAGACATTTGAATTAATAGAAGAAAGATTTGATTCAAAATCATGGTTTGTGTTGTTCTCTGTGTATTTGATATGGATATGCTCATAAATGTTTTCTTCATGTTATGCATTTGATTTTATATGTTGTGTATGTGATTTCATGGTTGAATTGAAGTCTGAGGGGGTGAAGGAATGAGTTTCGATTGTTTCTCTATTTGATCCAGAGAAATTCCTGCAAGGTGTGCAGTCGAATTGTCCGCAAGGAGTGCGTTGACAGAAGGGTTCAGGTAGAGGTAAATTTGTTCTCATTCATCCCAAAAGGTGAAGTTGGGCACAAGATCCGTGCAAGGGGTGCGCAGGCCAAGGGAAGCTCAGGGTTGCAAACCTGAGTAAAGAACTGAAAGACTGCTGTTGCAGGTGTGCGTAGAGTTGAAGAACTTCAACACTTAGACGTTTGTAGAAGGTTTGCCACAAGGAGTGCGTGCAAGAGGATTTATGAAGGACTTGCGAGTCGTGAGGAAGCTCAGGAGGGATAGGCCTTTGATTTTGTTGAAAAATAGCGAGGACAAGTTGTGATGTGAAGTTTGGGGAAGTGTCGCAGGTTTGCAAGCAGGTGAACAAGTCTTCATGGGAAGACCCTTAGTCATTTCTCAGGATTCGCCAGGAAGGAATGGATGGATGAAATTTCTGAGGAGATTTCATGAATCACCATGAGCCGTTGGATCTCGCAGAGGTGCAGGGAGGTTATAGTGTAAGTGTGGAAGAGGTTTGAAGCTCAGGAGGGGCAGAGCCATTGATCCGAGGTACAAAGGCTGTCAGATCTACATGTGATATCGTGTATCAGGGTTTCGTGAGTCGAAGCTCCTAGTTGTTGTAACAGAAATTACGATATCATGACCCGTGATATCCTGAAGAGCCCAGAACCATCCATCAATGGGATGTGTGTCAAAATATTCAAAGGAGTCAGGGCTGGGAGCATCGGAGATTTCAGAGGTAGGAAACTCTTGCAGCTTGGAATCGTGAAACGTGATATCTCGATGGGAAAAGGACAGTGGGACCACAGGAGTCAGTAGAGGACAGGTGGCATGAGTCATCGGAGTTCAGGGAAAGTAAAGTCACAAAAATTTGGGTATTAGGATTCGTGATCCCGCGAAGTCCGATATCCCGATAGGAGTGACGGGAGTTGAGGTGACAACTCGCACGTGCGTCAGAGTTTCATCACGTCGGGTATCGGGAGTCGGTAAATCAAAGTGCATGATATCGCGAGTAGAGAAACCGTGATAAGAGAAGTCCCGATAGGTACAGGAAGAGGTCAACATTGACTGATGCATCAGGTCTCGGGGATTCGAGAACCCAGTGATCGACTATTGAACTTGCGAAATCGCGAGTTCCAATTCCCCGATAAATAAGAAGGGGGAATCGCGCGGAGAAGATCTGTGGGTGTAGATTTCCCGACAGGGAAATAGAAGAACCTTCAATTTCTTCAGGCTGAGAGAAGAGAAGATCCTGTGAGAGAGGACGTGCCTATGGGTGCGACTGCGTCACCCAACAATAGGGATTGCAATGCAAGCATTGGCGTGAAGGTTACCGAGGAAATGTAGAAAAGACCAAGTGCAAGTGGGAGTGATAGTTGTGGTTGAGAAGTGTGTCGAAGGGGTCTCGATGAGCTGGGTGCCTTTCTTATTGAACCTATTCCTCATCGACTACGTAGAAGCATGAGATAGAGGCATGGAATTCCATTATGCATTGTTGCTAATTCAGATTGTGTTCATAGCATGGGAAGAGACCAAGGATGTGTTGTTCTGGGGTCTAAGAGGTAATCCATGCTTGGAAGCTAAGTATCACAAATTTTGGTAGACAACTAACAAAAGAAGATAGATAGACACTAACACGGAGTTCTTTCTGTGTGGATAAAGGATTCAAAAATGCATCAAGGATACACTGGACACATTTCACCACAACTGGTAGATACATACACCCTGACTGTGTGGTTTTGGGAAGACTGACACCATATATATATACAATAAAAGAAGGACTTGAGAGAGGAATGGGTCCATACAAAGTACAAGATCACAAAAGAATACATCCACCTGATCATGTAGGATTGGGATCCAGATTCGAAGGTTCCTACGAATGGAATAGAAATGGAGCACCCTGACAATGACGCAAAATAATAGGTTAATGGAAGGGGTAGTGAAGAGGTAAAAGAAATAGAATATGCACAAAAAATAGTCCTAAAAGAAAGGAAAAAGAGGAGAGACAAGGATAAGGGGCCAACACCAAATGCACGAAATAAGACGAAAGCCCACAAATAATCTTCTATCTACACCTCAGTAGATTATGATATTGATAGAATTGACTATCAAGTGAGGGATGTTGCAGATGAAGTAGTTGATAAATCCTCATGAAAAAAAGAAGAAATACACCAGCAGGTGTAGGAACAATTAAAATCACTGCAACAACTCTTAGAAGAAGCAAGGATAACACAAGAGTGAATATTCAGTGAAGGACCATAAAATATCTTGACTAGGGAAGTAGGGACCACCACTTCCTAATTTTCATAGATGTTAATAGGGAGTAGAGTGTTGAAGATCTCACCAAATGTAATTGAGTTCCCCACGCCTAATATGAAAGAGTAGGTACAATGATTAACTCACCTGGACTTAGTCATTTCACAGATACCAACAATAGTACTACAAGTCTTGCACATCGGTATTGCATAGGAAATATGGCTCTGTGTAGAGTCAACATCAAATAAACTGGTGAAGGTAACAACATAGAAGACAAAGTTGCAACAATATTATACAACTTATTTAAAAGAGAAGAGCATGGTTGAGTGTTATAGTACAAAATTTCACACCTATGCATTTGTGCCATGGCCCAACCCTTTCCCAATGCTTGCTAGAATTCCCCCCCAAAATACCTCTCAAAAATCATTTAAAAAACATGCCCTAAGAGAATATCCATGGGTTTTCCTAGTGTAACACAAGGAAATACACAGATTTCCACACTGCACCACGTGGATGCCCTTATAATTTGTGAAAAATAAAATAATTCCATGTTTTCGGGTGAGTTTTTCGGTTGGGATTATTTTCCAATGACCCTTTCCCATACTTAATAGAATCCAACTCCCCAAACCTCTTTTGGAATATATAAAACAATCATGGAGGGATAAGGAGAGGTCAAGTAATTTTATGCAAAGTTATGCTGCCAACATCTAACAAGCCTCCCTTCCCTATAATTCTCTAAGCAACATCCCCTATAGTCTGGAAACTCCTTTTCCAACACTTCTTTCTCATGTTATATGACTATAGGGTGTCTCCCTATCCCTATCCGAGTCATTGAAGGAAGATTACATTGGTTGATTTGATTCTTGAGTATTCCTAGAGGAACCCATATAGTTGGCTTCAATACGGTGCCTAAAGGTTGGATGAGGTTGTAACTTACCTTTTCCACTTGCTGATAATAAAAGAGTTTGTTTTCCCTCATATTTTGTCTTCAATGTATGTTTATACTTACTTTGCATATGACATATAATATGAAAATGATTTTTATTTCATAACTACTTATCCATAATATATTTGCAGAATGAAATGAATATAAATTATTATCAAAAGATGCTTAACACAGAATAACAGATATACAATAAAACTAGTCTCTATTCAATAAGGAAATAAGTTGAAACTGTAAAATGCAGTGGAAACAAGCTTGCTAGAATGGTGGTGGCTAATATATGAGAAGAGATGCGACGACTACGCTCATTCATAAGAATATGATTACAATGAGGCTATGAAGTCCTTTTTTCAATAAACAAGAATGTCAAAAACCCTATACATCCAAAAACCTAACCCTAGGAGAGGAAGCTCCAAAAGTCATGTGGGCCCCGTCTAGGTAAGTTAGTACATAAATTTCCTGGGATCGTAACTTTTGCATACAATATCCATTTTAGGTGCACGATAGCCCGTTGGAAATGTATATCCAAGGAATACACATTCTGACTATGGTGATCCCTAAAAATGTTGTTTAGGGCCTCAAAATGGCCCCGCAAGTCATGGACCCGAAACTAGGGAAAAAATTGCCAAACTGGAAAACTGCCAAAATGAGCCAGTTGGAATAGTTGGGAGGCCACCAAAATCCATATGGATCAATCCTCCCCACTTAGAAAGAAATCGTATCCATTGTGTTGAGTTCCCCCATCGGAGGAGGAAATTTCTATTGAATTTGGCCCCAAGTGAGCCACTTGCCTTGGTGCAGGAGTTGCCCTACTTTGACAACTCAATAAAGTTGGATCCTTTCATGGCGAGTGCCCTTGATCTGTTTGTCCAAAAGATGATCACTGGATTACTTTTTTATGATGTTGGGGTTGATATCTGTTTTGTTTCAGTTGTTCTGCTATCTCTGAGGTGTAGAATAATGATGGGAAATATGATCGAAGGATATCCACATTGAACACTGGGTGCAAGCCAAGGAAAGGAGGAATGTTTATCTTGAAATCATTATCACCCAAAACCTTGGTGATGGTGTATGACCCATAATGGAGTGGGTGAAGCTTCTAATGGGGTTCTGTAAAGCTCTCTTTCTGCAAGTTCAACCAAAAATTTTCACCCACCTGAAACTTATGTGGCACCCAGTGTTGATCATGGTGCTGCTTGTACTTATCATTGGACTTCTGTAGGATATCCTAAACCTGTTGGAGGATGTGCTATATCCACTCAATGAACCGAGTGGATTTTTCAACTTCAATTGGAGTAGGCGATGAGTCGACCAAGGTGACCGCAAGGGGTAGTGTTTGGGCCCTTAGTTTTTGGGTTAGAAGTTGTGCAAGGAGGAATACCATTCCAATTTTGGTTAAACATGAGTTGCGCAAGCTACAAAAGAGATGGATAGTGGAGCAAGAAAAGGAAAAAAAAATGGTTGAGAAAAGGGACAACACAACACCAGCGAGGCAAAGGAAGTTACAACAAAACAAGAACAATAAAGCATGTGGAGTCTAAAGCCAGAAGATCCCACTCAGCCTATATGTATGAGATGCATATGATTGTAAAAGGGTTGGGTGTAGTTAGTTGGTTGTAGGGTTTTTTAATAGTTGGTATAGAGGCCACATACAGACTAAAGGTTATGTGATTGTAATTTGTATACATTTTTGGGGAAAAGGGTAGATATATCTCCGTGACATGAGTCCGGAGCCAGAATCTTGTAACAAAGTACTGATTTGTATCTTTGAGATTGTATCTAAGAAGATCTATTGATAATATATATGGAAGGACCTAAAATTTTGAAATTACTGTGTCATTCTGTGTGTATTCTTATGAATTGTCTCCTTATAGTACTTCTTCATGTTTGATAAGATCAATGAGTTGTCTCTTTTTACAAATTCTTATGCACTTGATTGTCTTTATTTACAGTATCAATGTATTCAAATATGTTTTGTGGTTAGTCTATCTTGCACAAGGTTATGGTGAATCTTGAAGATTCTGGAACCCACCTAAGTATTCTCCTTTCTCTTCCCTATCTTCTTGTCTTGGTTGCACTTCGGGTGAGACTTCTTCTCTTTCGAGGAGATGAAAATTCTAGTGCTCTAGACTACTCGGTGCCTTTTGTTGGTAACCTGAGAAAGACCTTTTGTTGGTAACCTGAGAAGGACCCTGGTCTAATCAATTTCGCACCAACAAAAGGATTCTATTGCCAGGACCTACGTTAAAAGGGAACATGTAGGGAGAATGCTTCCATAGATTCACATATCCGATATTCACCAGTGGTGGGAGAGAAATCGCGACACCTTCATAGAGAAAGAAGTAGAGTTGAGAGGAAAATCTGTGAAAGATACATGAGCGGTTGTCTTTTACTCAGAAATATCGAGCGACCCGCATGAGATTTTTTGGGTTAAGTTCACGGAAGAATGTTTCCATTGGATAGATAGGCTCCAAGAAGATCCAGAATTCCAAGAACATGTCAAGAAGACACGCAATTCCAGGAACATGTCAAGAAGACCTGTGCTTGGGATAGTTAAAATATTGTGACACTTCATCGGTTGGATCATCTAGTAATGTGAACAATCTATTTTTGGGTCATTACAACATTATAAGGATACATTATCGATTTTTCAGCTGAGAATCATCAATCTTGTTCACTAGAAGAAGCAGATTTCAAGAAATACGCAAGGGGAAGACTGTTGAGAGAAATTTCCCTGTGGATTAAGGTTTTCTTGATGGAGGAGGGCATGTTGAAGATGTCCCCGATTGAGATGGTAGTGTAAACAATCTCACTTCGGTTGAGATGAGTTTGAGGTGGATTCATGGCCAAAGAGAGGGGATGGGGTTGTTTGACAAATGGGGGAGAAACAAGAAATGGACTCAAGAGATGAGCGAGCCTTGAAAAGAGACACCATAGTTGAGAAGTGGTGGCAGAGTAAGATAAAGAAAGTAGTAAAATAGTCTGAGAAGTTTCAGAAATAAGTTGGAATAGGAGAAGTCGAGGAAGGACAAATGGAAGAGTTGTGAAAGATGAGAAGACAGGAAAGATTGTCCATTCAAATATTAAATGAGAGAGAAGAGCAAAGAGAAAGAAGTCCCCAAGAGGGTGGAAAAGAAGGAGAAGGTGTAGAAGAACAGGAAAAGGAAGCTGACATGGATCTTGAATAAGAAAGAGAATATTCATCCGCAATGCCAGGAAAGATCGAGAACTTGGTTGAAGATACCACTCCAAAGGATGAGAATGAGACCCCCAGATCAAAGAAACTCGCCTCGAATCTAGTGGCACTAGCCCCGAATCACCCATACCCCATGTTTATTTTATACAAGTGGTGAATTCTATACTACCTTCTTATGTTATTCCTGTTCTATTACAGTAAGTCAGACAACTACAACTAGGAAGCGCAAATACTAGGAGGATATTGGGATCCCCTGGTAGATCGCAAAAGGACTATTAGCTTTTATCTTGGTAAGAGTAGTAAGATCAACAATGGATGGTAATGCGTGAGGTTCCATTGCTCGATACCCATAATTGTTGGGTAAGAGAGACAAGGATGTTGAGAAACATTGGTTCTTATGTGAAGCAATCTGGAGTTCCAGAGGGACTCTAGATGAAAATAAATTGGTTGAGTTCCACACTACCTTGAGAGGTCATGAAATCAAATGGTACATGAAGGTTATTGAGCTAGGGGTGCCAAGAATGCAAGGTCAATCATTCACCCTTGACCAGATATGAACAAAATTCGTAGTGAAGTTTAAGTTGCCTCAGTAAAGAAAACAAGCTCTGTCTGAGTTGCGTGAAATAAAACAAAGGGAAGGTGAATTGGACTGGGAATATACTCAGAATTTTCAAGATGCTATAGGGAGGTTAGTGCATGTAATCCATGAGGAACATCAAAGAGAATGGCATATCCATGGATTTCTACGTCTGACATGGATTCCGTTAACACAACAATGGATAACTACTTTGACAGATTCCTTGGAACAATCAATGAAGATTGAATCCATGCTAGGATATCTTGGGAGCCTAAGAGTGACGAGAACCCCAACATATGCAAGTTTGGCAGAAATACAAGGGAAAATATCAATGCTTACAGAAAATATTCAAGAATTGATGATACCCAGACCATGATCACCGCAAGTCTGGTGTACCAGATGCTACATAGAAGGACATCTTGTGAACGAATGTCCATGGATGAGGGGGGTCAAACCACCTCAGAATCCAATGGGACCCTCACCAGGACCCACAAGAGGATTTTTGAAAGTATCCATGAATTTACCATTCCATACCCCAACCCCATATCATGCTTTTTCCAGGTAATCATGCAGCGCCTTCAGTTGAGTATTGCGAGATTTTCTAAATCCATGGGAATGGGACAAGACAGTGCCCCATTATTCAAAATTATTAAACAGTATCAAATACTGTGCATTGTGATTTTTGTGCATCTACCACACATGTTACAAATCAATGTAGAGCATTGGATGCACTTGTGGACAGACTGGATCGAATATCATTCAGAGTGAATGAAATCCCTTAGGGACCAGGAAGACGTCGAGGAGGTGGAGATGGAGGAGACCTCTGAGGAGGAAGAACCGGGGGAAGAGGACCAAGTATAGGATACAACTGTGATGAGCAAGGCTTCATGGATAGATATTTTCCTCACCCAAGGCAACCATGGTGCTCTCATTGCATAACTAATGGGCATGCAACTGAAGACTTCCTAGAGCTAATTACAAAATGGGAAGATCAGGTATGTCAACGAGGAACTAATATTATTAGTTCATAGATAAAGAGAGTCATTAAAGGACAAGTACCCAACCTTAATATTGTTACTCGAGGAGGCAAAAAGACTGGCACAGATGTTGATAATTTACCCCAGATCTAGAAATAAATGCCTAAGGAGGACATGTATGAATCAATATGATCCTCTCAAACATAAGCTATTATTTAAAAATGGAATAGAATTATTCCAGAGTATCCTTGGCCCTGAGTTGCAAGAAAAACCCATTCATCCTATTGTTTATCCTAGGTTCACACAATTCCCTGCTTCACCCCTTGCACCTATAAACCATGTAGTCCCGATGAGACAACTTGAGAAACCACAAAATGTAGTTGACCTTTGGTTTCAAATATTTTATGATATTCTTGGGAATGACCAGTTGACAAAAAAGTTGTGCAATTCCCTATACCTAGTCCTTGGAACTGAAGAATCTCTAGAACCTAGAATAAGGACTAATCTCCCTGAGAAGAATACCTAAAGAGTGAAAAGAAAAGAAGGAAAGTACAGAATGGAAAATAGTTTATATTAGTAGCCTAGTTAGATGAGTTTGAGATTAAGTATGTTATGTTAGATCTAGGATCTGCTGTTAACATATTTCCTAAAAAGACTTGGGAAGCTCTAGGAAAATCCCAATTGACATATTCTCCAATCCAGCTAAGAATGACCAATTGGTATTATCTTTTTCCAATAGAAAGAATGGAGAATGTGGAAATAGATGTTGCAGGAGTAAAGACTGTAGTTGATTTTGAGGTGATCGAAATCATGGGGGATAAGGACCCTTATCTTGCACTACTTGGTATTGATTGGAATTATGATAACTATGCGGTGATTGACCTAAAGAAAGACACTATGAAATTTGAGGCAGACGAAATAAAAGTGGTTCAACCCTTGGATCTGTATGTAGGCCCTCAATACACAGAGCCAACAGACAACAATATGGAAGGAGAGGACTTGGATTAGTTGTACGTTGTAACAATATGAACAAAAGAAGACTACATAAATCCTACCATTGATGGATCAGTGAGTTGGAGGAGCATACAATCAACGAACGAAGATTCAAAATTGGAATTTGAAGTTGGCAACAAGGTTCATATGAAATATTTTCAAGAATATGCACAACTGTCAGAGAAACTATATGGGTTGGAACTGAGATCAGAGAACACCTGATATACGATGGCACCTCAGAAATTGACAAATTTCTGGTTAGCATGGAAGAAAATATAGTGGAGGATCAAAGGATCTTAGTTTTGGATTTATCCCTCCAGGATACCCCTTCTATATGGTGGACTAGTCACAAAGCCTTGATTAAGCGTTGGGAAGATGTGAAGAAATCTATTCAATATAGATTTCAAGATAAGGAGTAGCTGGAATCAGAGATACGAACAGATTTCCAAGTTGCACAACTGTTCGATGGATAGTATGATCCTAAATCACATATTGAACAATGTGTAAGACAATGGAAAGTTGAAGAAATACCATCTTGGTTATGGGTTCAGGTATTTCCCCATTCGCTAGGTTTAATTCCAAAATCTTGGTGCATGCATGAAGAAACCAGAAGACAGACCAACGATTGGAAAATGTTGGCAGATCAATTTTTCAAGGACTTCTCATTTACAAGTAAGTACCCTGAGCTTAAAGTAGTCTTGCAAATAATTAAAGAATTCCTTTTCAAAAATGTTGGGGAACGAAAAACAAACCTAGTGGTATGTGAAAAGTATATCCAAGAACTTCAGTCTAACCTTCAACTAAACTCAGAAAAGATACCTATAGAATGCTATAAGATTGAGAAGGATTTGTAAAGCATGGATGACTTATAAGAATTGAGAAGCCTGAACTCTTCCTGTGTGCATGAACCTTTCCCAACACATTTTACTGATGAGGTGCTAGAACAGGTTGTGGGGAAAGAATCTAACTCATTTCCATATGGAATTTTGAGGCATCACCAAGTGAGGATTGATGAAAAAGACAAAAAGAAGACCACATTCATAACAAAATGGTGGTCATTTTCATATAATGTGATGCCCTTCAGCCCAAAGACTGCCCCTATAGTTTTTTCCCGTATTGTAATAGTATATTTCCAAGAATTTATTCACAAGTTTATACAATTTTAAATGGATGATTGGATGGTATACAGCCTTCTCAAAGAACATGTAGCACTACTACATTTGATGTTTGATATATGTAGGGAATTGAAAATATCTTTGAACCTCAGAAAATGTATCTTATGTGTGACACATGGAAATTTGTTAGGCCACATAGTATTCTGAGAAGGAGTATTGGTATACCCAACCAAATTTATGGTTATTTTTAACATGCCACCACTTATGAGCTCTAAGTAGTTGCACTCCATGCTGGGGCAGTACTATCACGGGTTTATCAAAAGGTATGCAAACATTACTGCACCCTTGGAAAATCTACTAAAGAAGTCATAAGTGTTCCAATGGACCCCAAAGTGTGATAAAGTGTTCGACATCCTAAAGGAAAATCTCATCACAACACCTATTCTAATATTTCAAAAATGGGAAAATGAATTTCATGTGCATGTAGATGCATCAGGTATTTCCCTGTGAGCCATCTTAGTGCAACCAGGAGATGGATCCATGGATAATCCTATGTAATTTTCTATCAG
Organism: Picea glauca; assembly: GCA_000966675.3. Lineage (NCBI taxonomy): Eukaryota > Viridiplantae > Streptophyta > Pinopsida > Pinales > Pinaceae > Picea > Picea glauca. The sequence goes on along the minus strand of JZKD02S1621268.1, from coordinate 32,052 downwards.
GAAGTTGTTGCAAGTTGAGNCATGTTTTCGGGTGAGTTTTTCGGTTGGGATTATTTTCCAATGACCCTTTCCCATACTTAATAGAATCCAACTCCCCAAACCTCTTTTGGAATATATAAAACAATCATGGAGGGATAAGGAGAGGTCAAGTAATTTTATGCAAAGTTATGCTGCCAACATCTAACAAGCCTCCCTTCCCTATAATTCTCTAAGCAACATCCCCTATAGTCTGGAAACTCCTTTTCCAACACTTCTTTCTCATGTTATATGACTATAGGGTGTCTCCCTATCCCTATCCGAGTCATTGAAGGAAGATTACATTGGTTGATTTGATTCTTGAGTATTCCTAGAGGAACCCATATAGTTGGCTTCAATACGGTGCCTAAAGGTTGGATGAGGTTGTAACTTACCTTTTCCACTTGCTGATAATAAAAGAGTTTGTTTTCCCTCATATTTTGTCTTCAATGTATGTTTATACTTACTTTGCATATGACATATAATATGAAAATGATTTTTATTTCATAACTACTTATCCATAATATATTTGCAGAATGAAATGAATATAAATTATTATCAAAAGATGCTTAACACAGAATAACAGATATACAATAAAACTAGTCTCTATTCAATAAGGAAATAAGTTGAAACTGTAAAATGCAGTGGAAACAAGCTTGCTAGAATGGTGGTGGCTAATATATGAGAAGAGATGCGACGACTATGCTCATTCATAAGAATATGATTACAATGAGGCTATGAAGGCCTTTATTCAATAAACAGGAATTTCAAAAACCCTATACATCCAAAAACCTAACCCTAGGAGAGGAAGCTCCAAAAGTCATGTGGGCCCCGTCTGGGTAAGTTAGTACATAAACTTCCCGGGATCGTAACTTTTGCATACAATATCCATTTTAGGTGCACGATAGCCCGTTGGAAAGATATATCCAAGGAATACACATTCTGACTATGGTGAGCCCTAAAAATGTTGTTTAGGGCCTCAAAATGGCCCCACAAGTCATGGACCCGAAACTAGGGAAAAAATTGCCAAACTGGAAAACTGCCAAAATGAGCCAGTTGGAATAGTTGGGAGGCCACCAAAATCCATATGGATCAATCCTCCCCACTTAGAAAGAAATCGTATCCATTGTGTTGAGTTCCCCCATCGGAGGAGGAAATTTCTATTGAATTTGGCCCCAAGTGAGCCACTTGCCTTGGTGCAGGAGTTGCCCTACTTTGACAACTCAATAAAGTTGGATCCTTTCATGGCGAGTGCCCTTGATCTGTTTGTCCAAAAGATGATCACTGGATTACTTTTTTATGATGTTGGGGTTGATATCTGTTTTGTTTCAGTTGTTCTGCTATCTCTGAGGTGTAGAATAATGATGGGAAATATGATCGAAGGATATCCACATTGAACACTGGGTGCAAGCCAAGGAAAGGAGGAATGTTTATCTTGAAATCATTATCACCCAAAACCTTGGTGATGGTGTATGACCCATAATGGAGTGGGTGAAGCTTCTAATGGGGTTCTGTAAAGCTCTCTTTCTGCAAGTTCAACCAAAAATTTTCACCCACCTGAAACTTATGTGGCACCCAGTGTTGATCATGGTGCTGCTTGTACTTATCATTGGACTTCTGTAGGATATCCTAAACCTGTTGGAGGATGTGCTATATCCACTCAATGAACCGAGTGGATTTTTCAACTTCAATTGGAGTAGGCGATGAGTCGACCAAGGTGACCGCAAGGGGTAGTGTTTGGGCCCTTAGTTTTTGGGTTAGAAGTTGTGCAAGGAGGAATACCATTCCAATTTTGGTTAAACATGAGTTGCGCAAGCTACAAAAGAGATGGATAGTGGAGCAAGAAAAGGAAAAAAAAATGGTTGAGAAAAGGGACAACACAACACCAGCGAGGCAAAGGAAGTTACAACAAAACAAGAACAATAAAGCATGTGGAGTCTAAAGCCAGAAGATCCCACTCAGCCTATATGTATGAGATGCATATGATTGTAAAAGGGTTGGGTGTAGTTAGTTGGTTGTAGGGTTTTTTAATAGTTGGTATAGAGGCCACATACAGACTAAAGGTTATGTGATTGTAATTTGTATACATTTTTGGGGAAAAGGGTAGATATATCTCCGTGACATGAGTCCGGAGCCAGAATCTTGTAACAAAGTACTGATTTGTATCTTTGAGATTGTATCTAAGAAGATCTATTGATAATATATATGGAAGGACCTAAAATTTTGAAATTACTGTGTCATTCTGTGTGTATTCTTATGAATTGTCTCCTTATAGTACTTCTTCATGTTTGATAAGATCAATGAGTTGTCTCTTTTTACAAATTCTTATGCACTTGATTGTCTTTATTTACAGTATCAATGTATTCAAATATGTTTTGTGGTTAGTCTATCTTGCACAAGGTTATGGTGAATCTTGAAGATTCTGGAACCCACCTAAGTATTCTCCTTTCTCTTCCCTATCTTCTTGTCTTGGTTGCACTTCGGGTGAGACTTCTTCTCTTTCGAGGAGATGAAAATTCTAGTGCTCTAGACTACTCGGTGCCTTTTGTTGGTAACCTGAGAAAGACCTTTTGTTGGTAACCTGAGAAGGACCCTGGTCTAATCAATTTCGCACCAACAAAAGGATTCTATTGCCAGGACCTACGTTAAAAGGGAACATGTAGGGAGAATGCTTCCATAGATTCACATATCCGATATTCACCAGTGGTGGGAGAGAAATCGCGACACCTTCATAGAGAAAGAAGTAGAGTTGAGAGGAAAATCTGTGAAAGATACATGAGCGGTTGTCTTTTACTCAGAAATATCGAGCGACCCGCATGAGATTTTTTGGGTTAAGTTCACGGAAGAATGTTTCCATTGGATAGATAGGCTCCAAGAAGATCCAGAATTCCAAGAACATGTCAAGAAGACACGCAATTCCAGGAACATGTCAAGAAGACCTGTGCTTGGGATAGTTAAAATATTGTGACACTTCATCGGTTGGATCATCTAGTAATGTGAACAATCTATTTTTGGGTCATTACAACATTATAAGGATACATTATCGATTTTTCAGCTGAGAATCATCAATCTTGTTCACTAGAAGAAGCAGATTTCAAGAAATACGCAAGGGGAAGACTGTTGAGAGAAATTTCCCTGTGGATTAAGGTTTTCTTGATGGAGGAGGGCATGTTGAAGATGTCCCCGATTGAGATGGTAGTGTAAACAATCTCACTTCGGTTGAGATGAGTTTGAGGTGGATTCATGGCCAAAGAGAGGGGATGGGGTTGTTTGACAAATGGGGGAGAAACAAGAAATGGACTCAAGAGATGAGCGAGCCTTGAAAAGAGACACCATAGTTGAGAAGTGGTGGCAGAGTAAGATAAAGAAAGTAGTAAAATAGTCTGAGAAGTTTCAGAAATAAGTTGGAATAGGAGAAGTCGAGGAAGGACAAATGGAAGAGTTGTGAAAGATGAGAAGACAGGAAAGATTGTCCATTCAAATATTAAATGAGAGAGAAGAGCAAAGAGAAAGAAGTCCCCAAGAGGGTGGAAAAGAAGGAGAAGGTGTAGAAGAACAGGAAAAGGAAGCTGACATGGATCTTGAATAAGAAAGAGAATATTCATCCGCAATGCCAGGAAAGATCGAGAACTTGGTTGAAGATACCACTCCAAAGGATGAGAATGAGACCCCCAGATCAAAGAAACTCGCCTCGAATCTAGTGGCACTAGCCCCGAATCACCCATACCCCATGTTTATTTTATACAAGTGGTGAATTCTATACTACCTTCTTATGTTATTCCTGTTCTATTACAGTAAGTCAGACAACTACAACTAGGAAGCGCAAATACTAGGAGGATATTGGGATCCCCTGGTAGATCGCAAAAGGACTATTAGCTTTTATCTTGGTAAGAGTAGTAAGATCAACAATGGATGGTAATGCGTGAGGTTCCATTGCTCGATACCCATAATTGTTGGGTAAGAGAGACAAGGATGTTGAGAAACATTGGTTCTTATGTGAAGCAATCTGGAGTTCCAGAGGGACTCTAGATGAAAATAAATTGGTTGAGTTCCACACTACCTTGAGAGGTCATGAAATCAAATGGTACATGAAGGTTATTGAGCTAGGGGTGCCAAGAATGCAAGGTCAATCATTCACCCTTGACCAGATATGAACAAAATTCGTAGTGAAGTTTAAGTTGCCTCAGTAAAGAAAACAAGCTCTGTCTGAGTTGCGTGAAATAAAACAAAGGGAAGGTGAATTGGACTGGGAATATACTCAGAATTTTCAAGATGCTATAGGGAGGTTAGTGCATGTAATCCATGAGGAACATCAAAGAGAATGGCATATCCATGGATTTCTACGTCTGACATGGATTCCGTTAACACAACAATGGATAACTACTTTGACAGATTCCTTGGAACAATCAATGAAGATTGAATCCATGCTAGGATATCTTGGGAGCCTAAGAGTGACGAGAACCCCAACATATGCAAGTTTGGCAGAAATACAAGGGAAAATATCAATGCTTACAGAAAATATTCAAGAATTGATGATACCCAGACCATGATCACCGCAAGTCTGGTGTACCAGATGCTACATAGAAGGACATCTTGTGAACGAATGTCCATGGATGAGGGGGGTCAAACCACCTCAGAATCCAATGGGACCCTCACCAGGACCCACAAGAGGATTTTTGAAAGTATCCATGAATTTACCATTCCATACCCCAACCCCATATCATGCTTTTTCCAGGTAATCATGCAGCGCCTTCAGTTGAGTATTGCGAGATTTTCTAAATCCATGGGAATGGGACAAGACAGTGCCCCATTATTCAAAATTATTAAACAGTATCAAATACTGTGCATTGTGATTTTTGTGCATCTACCACACATGTTACAAATCAATGTAGAGCATTGGATGCACTTGTGGACAGACTGGATCGAATATCATTCAGAGTGAATGAAATCCCTTAGGGACCAGGAAGACGTCGAGGAGGTGGAGATGGAGGAGACCTCTGAGGAGGAAGAACCGGGGGAAGAGGACCAAGTATAGGATACAACTGTGATGAGCAAGGCTTCATGGATAGATATTTTCCTCACCCAAGGCAACCATGGTGCTCTCATTGCATAACTAATGGGCATGCAACTGAAGACTTCCTAGAGCTAATTACAAAATGGGAAGATCAGGTATGTCAACGAGGAACTAATATTATTAGTTCATAGATAAAGAGAGTCATTAAAGGACAAGTACCCAACCTTAATATTGTTACTCGAGGAGGCAAAAAGACTGGCACAGATGTTGATAATTTACCCCAGATCTAGAAATAAATGCCTAAGGAGGACATGTATGAATCAATATGATCCTCTCAAACATAAGCTATTATTTAAAAATGGAATAGAATTATTCCAGAGTATCCTTGGCCCTGAGTTGCAAGAAAAACCCATTCATCCTATTGTTTATCCTAGGTTCACACAATTCCCTGCTTCACCCCTTGCACCTATAAACCATGTAGTCCCGATGAGACAACTTGAGAAACCACAAAATGTAGTTGACCTTTGGTTTCAAATATTTTATGATATTCTTGGGAATGACCAGTTGACAAAAAAGTTGTGCAATTCCCTATACCTAGTCCTTGGAACTGAAGAATCTCTAGAACCTAGAATAAGGACTAATCTCCCTGAGAAGAATACCTAAAGAGTGAAAAGAAAAGAAGGAAAGTACAGAATGGAAAATAGTTTATATTAGTAGCCTAGTTAGATGAGTTTGAGATTAAGTATGTTATGTTAGATCTAGGATCTGCTGTTAACATATTTCCTAAAAAGACTTGGGAAGCTCTAGGAAAATCCCAATTGACATATTCTCCAATCCAGCTAAGAATGACCAATTGGTATTATCTTTTTCCAATAGAAAGAATGGAGAATGTGGAAATAGATGTTGCAGGAGTAAAGACTGTAGTTGATTTTGAGGTGATCGAAATCATGGGGGATAAGGACCCTTATCTTGCACTACTTGGTATTGATTGGAATTATGATAACTATGCGGTGATTGACCTAAAGAAAGACACTATGAAATTTGAGGCAGACGAAATAAAAGTGGTTCAACCCTTGGATCTGTATGTAGGCCCTCAATACACAGAGCCAACAGACAACAATATGGAAGGAGAGGACTTGGATTAGTTGTACGTTGTAACAATATGAACAAAAGAAGACTACATAAATCCTACCATTGATGGATCAGTGAGTTGGAGGAGCATACAATCAACGAACGAAGATTCAAAATTGGAATTTGAAGTTGGCAACAAGGTTCATATGAAATATTTTCAAGAATATGCACAACTGTCAGAGAAACTATATGGGTTGGAACTGAGATCAGAGAACACCTGATATACGATGGCACCTCAGAAATTGACAAATTTCTGGTTAGCATGGAAGAAAATATAGTGGAGGATCAAAGGATCTTAGTTTTGGATTTATCCCTCCAGGATACCCCTTCTATATGGTGGACTAGTCACAAAGCCTTGATTAAGCGTTGGGAAGATGTGAAGAAATCTATTCAATATAGATTTCAAGATAAGGAGTAGCTGGAATCAGAGATACGAACAGATTTCCAAGTTGCACAACTGTTCGATGGATAGTATGATCCTAAATCACATATTGAACAATGTGTAAGACAATGGAAAGTTGAAGAAATACCATCTTGGTTATGGGTTCAGGTATTTCCCCATTCGCTAGGTTTAATTCCAAAATCTTGGTGCATGCATGAAGAAACCAGAAGACAGACCAACGATTGGAAAATGTTGGCAGATCAATTTTTCAAGGACTTCTCATTTACAAGTAAGTACCCTGAGCTTAAAGTAGTCTTGCAAATAATTAAAGAATTCCTTTTCAAAAATGTTGGGGAACGAAAAACAAACCTAGTGGTATGTGAAAAGTATATCCAAGAACTTCAGTCTAACCTTCAACTAAACTCAGAAAAGATACCTATAGAATGCTATAAGATTGAGAAGGATTTGTAAAGCATGGATGACTTATAAGAATTGAGAAGCCTGAACTCTTCCTGTGTGCATGAACCTTTCCCAACACATTTTACTGATGAGGTGCTAGAACAGGTTGTGGGGAAAGAATCTAACTCATTTCCATATGGAATTTTGAGGCATCACCAAGTGAGGATTGATGAAAAAGACAAAAAGAAGACCACATTCATAACAAAATGGTGGTCATTTTCATATAATGTGATGCCCTTCAGCCCAAAGACTGCCCCTATAGTTTTTTCCCGTATTGTAATAGTATATTTCCAAGAATTTATTCACAAGTTTATACAATTTTAAATGGATGATTGGATGGTATACAGCCTTCTCAAAGAACATGTAGCACTACTACATTTGATGTTTGATATATGTAGGGAATTGAAAATATCTTTGAACCTCAGAAAATGTATCTTATGTGTGACACATGGAAATTTGTTAGGCCACATAGTATTCTGAGAAGGAGTATTGGTATACCCAACCAAATTTATGGTTATTTTTAACATGCCACCACTTATGAGCTCTAAGTAGTTGCACTCCATGCTGGGGCAGTACTATCACGGGTTTATCAAAAGGTATGCAAACATTACTGCACCCTTGGAAAATCTACTAAAGAAGTCATAAGTGTTCCAATGGACCCCAAAGTGTGATAAAGTGTTCGACATCCTAAAGGAAAATCTCATCACAACACCTATTCTAATATTTCAAAAATGGGAAAATGAATTTCATGTGCATGTAGATGCATCAGGTATTTCCCTGTGAGCCATCTTAGTGCAACCAGGAGATGGATCCATGGATAATCCTATGTAATTTTCTATCAGGAAGTTGTTGCAAGTTGAGCAAAACTATACAACCATAGAAAGGGAGGGTTTAGCTATGATTTGTTGGAGAAATTTCTATTTTCGACACACTAGTTCAATGGGAGTTAACTGACTAGTTCTATTTTAGAATTTCTATTTTTACCATCACTATTATGCATGCATGAATTCCTAAGGAAAGCTAACTACTTGATTGCTTTTCTTAATTATGGAATTTTTTTCCCCATATATGAGTGTATTCCACTCA
>JZKD02S1621268.1:12534-23955 GCA_000966675.3 Picea glauca | reverse complement strand
ATGTATCTACCAGTTGTGGTGAAATGTGTCCAGTGTATCCTTGATGCATTTTTGAATCCTTTATCCACACAGAAAGAACTCCGTGTTAGTGTCTATCTATCTTCTTTTGTTAGTTGTCTACCAAAATTTGTGATACTTAGCTTCCAAGCATGGATTACCTCTTAGACCCCAGAACAACACATCCTTGGTCTCTTCCCATGCTATGAACACAATCTGAATTAGCAACAATGCATAATGGAATTCCATGCCTCTATCTCATGCTTCTACGTAGTCGATGAGGAATAGGTTCAATAAGAAAGGCACCCAGCTCATCGAGACCCCTTCGACACACTTCTCAACCACAACTATCACTCCCACTTGCACTTGGTCTTTTCTACATTTCCTCGGTAACCTTCACGCCAATGCTTGCATTGCAATCCCTATTGTTGGGTGACGCAGTCGCACCCATAGGCACGTCCTCTCTCACAGGATCTTCTCTTCTCTCAGCCTGAAGAAATTGAAGGTTCTTCTATTTCCCTGTCGGGAAATCTACACCCACAGATCTTCTCCGCGCGATTCCCCCTTCTTATTTATCGGGGAATTGGAACTCGCGATTTCGCAAGTTCAATAGTCGATCACTGGGTTCTCGAATCCCCGAGACCTGATGCATCAGTCAATGTTGACCTCTTCCTGTACCTATCGGGACTTCTCTTATCACGGTTTCTCTACTCGCGATATCATGCACTTTGATTTACCGACTCCCGATACCCGACGTGATGAAACTCTGACGCACGTGCGAGTTGTCACCTCAACTCCCGTCACTCCTATCGGGATATCGGACTTCGCGGGATCACGAATCCTAATACCCAAATTTTTGTGACTTTACTTTCCCTGAACTCCGATGACTCATGCCACCTGTCCTCTACTGACTCCTGTGGTCCCACTGTCCTTTTCCCATCGAGATATCACGTTTCACGATTCCAAGCTGCAAGAGTTTCCTACCTCTGAAATCTCCGATGCTCCCAGCCCTGACTCCTTTGAATATTTTGACACACATCCCATTGATGGATGGTTCTGGGCTCTTCAGGATATCACGGGTCATGATATCGTAATTTCTGTTACAACAACTAGGAGCTTCGACTCACGAAACCCTGATACACGATATCACATGTAGATCTGACAGCCTTTGTACCTCGGATCAATGGCTCTGCCCCTCCTGAGCTTCAAACCTCTTCCACACTTACACTATAACCTCCCTGCACCTCTGCGAGATCCAACGGCTCATGGTGATTCATGAAATCTCCTCAGAAATTTCATCCATCCATTCCTTCCTGGCGAATCCTGAGAAATGACTAAGGGTCTTCCCATGAAGACTTGTTCACCTGCTTGCAAACCTGCGACACTTCCCCAAACTTCACATCACAACTTGTCCTCGCTATTTTTCAACAAAATCAAAGGCCTATCCCTCCTGAGCTTCCTCACGACTCGCAAGTCCTTCATAAATCCTCTTGCACGCACTCCTTGTGGCAAACCTTCTACAAACGTCTAAGTGTTGAAGTTCTTCAACTCTACGCACACCTGCAACAGCAGTCTTTCAGTTCTTTACTCAGGTTTGCAACCCTGAGCTTCCCTTGGCCTGCGCACCCCTTGCACGGATCTTGTGCCCAACTTCACCTTTTGGGATGAATGAGAACAAATTTACCTCTACCTGAACCCTTCTGTCAACGCACTCCTTGCGGACAATTCGACTGCACACCTTGCAGGAATTTCTCTGGATCAAATAGAGAAACAATCGAAACTCATTCCTTCACCCCCTCAGACTTCAATTCAACCATGAAATCACATACACAACATATAAAATCAAATGCATAACATGAAGAAAACATTTATGAGCATATCCATATCAAATACACAGAGAACAACACAAACCATGATTTTGAATCAAATCTTTCTTCTATTAATTCAAATGTCTGTACATGGGTGTTCTTCATACAGTTATCTGCATGCTCTTCTACTTCTTCTCATTCAATAATGTTACAATGTACAAATGAGGGTGTCTATATCCCGTTTCCCTCTTGCACTCCAAAGCTATCAAATCTAGAATTAAAATCCTATCTACCTACATTAACTATATTAAATGTCATCTATCTACTAAAGGATGAGAGCTATCTGCTCAAGGTCCATTACAATATACAAAGGCGCTTCTTCTTAAATGAATTCAGTTAAGATTGTGCAACAGTCCCAAAGAATTTTCAAAATTGGTGCTTCTTGTCCAACTATCCTCTGCTTCTGCGCTGGCTCACTTGATGAGTTGGTGATGCTCCTGCATCATACTCCCTCGCTTGAAACATTTCATGGGATCTTGTCCATGAGCTCCTGCACGATCTGTCCATGCTTCTATATCTCTGCTTCAGTCTCCCAGCTGGCATCTTCCACTGGATGGCCCTTCCACTTGACCAGATACTCATAGTATTCTTTTCTCCTAGTATTCTTACCCACTCTCTTGTCCAATATGCATTCCATATTCGACTTCTCTACAAATGGAATCTGTTTCATCCATTGGATCACTGGATGTTCAGTTCTCGTCTCTGCTTCTCCAGCCCTGTATGGGTATAAATCTGCAACATTGAATATCAGAGATATTCCGATCCCATCCGATAACTCGATCTCATAAGCATTTTCACCCAATTTTCTCAAGACCTTACATGGTCTGATTTTATTCATATTCATCTTGTTGTATGTTCCCCTCAGGAACCTTTCTTTTCTCAAATGTGCCAGAACCAGATCACCAACTTCAAACTGAAATTGTCTTCTGTGTTGATCTGCTCTGCACTTGTATTCCTGGTTTGATTTCAGCAACCGCTCCTTCACCCTGCTGTGAAGTTCCTTCATCACCTTAGCAAATTCCTCAGCACTAGCACTGTTAGTCGCAGTCTGTTCTGAATCCCTCAATTTAGAAACTCCTCTCGGCTGCATGCCATATACAATCTGAAATGGACTCTAGCCTGTGCTCCGATTCACTGAGTCATTGTATGCAAACTTTGTCTGTGGTAATATATTGTCCCACTGGTTATGGTGCTCAGACTTGACGTAGCCTCACCCGCAGGCACGTCCTCTCTCATAGGATCTTCTCTTCTCTCAGCCCAAAGAACTCGAAGGTTCTTCTATTTCCCTGTCGGGAAATCTACACCCACAAATCTTCTCCACGCGATTCCCCCTTCTTATTTATCGGGGAATCGGAACTCGCGATTTCGTAAGTTCAATGGTCGATCAATGGGTTCTCGAATCCCCGAGACCCAATGCCTCAGTCAACGCTGACATCTTCCCGTACCTATCAGGACTTCTCTTATCGCAGTTTCGCTACTAACAATATCGTGCACTTTGATTTACCGACTCCCGATACCCAACGTGACGAAACTTCGATGCACGTGTGAGTTGTCACCTCAAATCTTGTCACTCCTATCAAGATATCGGACTTTGCGGGATCACGAATCCTAATACCCAAAGTTTTGGGACTTTACTTTCCCTGAACTCCAATGACTCATGCCACCTATCCTCCACTGACTCCTGTGGTCCCACTGTCCTTTTCCCATCGGGATATCACGTTTCGCGATTCCAAGCTGCAAGAGTTTCCTACCTCTGAAATCTCCGATGCTCCCAGCCCTGACTCCTTTGAATCTTCTGAAACACGTCCCATTGATGGACAGTTCTGGACTCTTTGGGATATCACGGGTCGTGATATCGTAATTTCTGTTACAAAAACTAGGAGCTTTGACTCACGAAACCTCGATACACGATATCACATGTAGATCCGACAACCTCTGTACCTCGGATCAACGTATCTTCCCCTCCTAAGCTTCGAACATCTTCCACACTTATTATATAACCTCCCTACACCTCCATGAGATCCAACAGCTCACAGTGATTCAAAAAATCTCCTCGGAAATTTTGTCCTTCCGTTCCTTCCTGGAGAATCCTGCGAAATGACTAAGGGTCTTCCCACGAAGACTTGTTCACCTACTTGCAAACCTGTGACACTTCCCCAAACTTCACGTCGCAACTTGTCCTCGCTATTATTCAACAAACTCAAAGGCCTATCCCTCCTGAGCTTCCTCACGACTCTCAAGTCCTTCAGAAAGCCTCTTGCATGCACTCCTTGCGGAAAACCTTCTACAAACGTCTAAGTGTTGAAGTTCTTCGACTTTGCGCATGCCTGCAGCAACAGTCTTTCAGTTCTTTACTCAGGTTCGCAACCTTGAGCTTCCCTTGGCTTGTGCACCCCTTGCATGGCTCATGTGCCCAACTGTACCTTCTGGGATGAATGAGAACAAAGTTACCTCTACCTGAACCCTTCTGTCAACGCACTCCTTGCAGACAATTCGACTGCACACCTTGCAGGAATTCCTCTGGCTCAAATAGAGAAACAATTGAAAATCATTCCTTCACCCCCTCAGACTTCAATTCAACCATGAAATCACATACACAGCATATAAAAGCAAATGCATAACGGGAAGAAAACATTTATGAGCATATCCATATCAAATACACAGAGAACAACACAAACCATGAATTTGAATCAAAGCTTTCTTCTATTAATTCAAATGTTTGTACATGGGTGTTCTTCATACAGTTCTCTGCATGCTCTTCTGCTTCTTCTCATTCAATAATGTTACAATGTACAAATGAGGGTGTCTATATCCCGTTTCCCTCTTGCACTCCAAAGCTATCAAATCTAGAATTAAAATCCTATCTACCTGCATTAACTATATTAAATGTCGTCTATCTACTAAAGGACAAGACCTATGTGCTCAAGGTCCATTACAATATACAAAGGTGCTTCTTCTTAAATGACTTCATTTAAGATTATGCAACAGTCCCAAAGCATTTTCAAAATTGGTGCTGCTTGTCCAGCTGTCCTTCGCTTCTGCGCTGGCTCACTTGATGAGTTGGCGATGCTCCTGCATCATTGGGTCACATATGCTCGATACATCCAACCCGCGCACCCCTCTAACTGTGTGAAATTTCTCTCGCATTGACTCTAACATATCCCTTTCACTTTTATTGTCTTCAAACAACAAGGTTGGATATTCCCCATGTGTTTGTAATCCTTTGATCATTGCAATTAGGTCTATATCAATATAGATTGTCATGTCCAGCCACAAATAACCACCATGCACAAAGGTTAAGAGAAACTTAAAACATGCATTCACTTCGTTGCTCCTGCTGAAGTGTCGTATGATGAACAAGTTTAGTATGCCTACTCACTTCATTCCTCTAGCGCATACCTTTGGCACAAGTATTCTCAATTCCAAGTATCGGTGTGGTTCAAGTTCAAAGAACTTTTCCATTTCTATGATATTGTGGTCCACATATTTCAATAATGACACCCTCCCTAGTATGTCTTTGTCCATGATGACCCCAACTGGGATGTTGGGCGTCACCAATTTGTAGTTGGAAGTCTGTTGCAATGTCACTAGTGTGGCATCATCCTTTCTTGGTGGAATGTAGTATCAAAGCAACCTCAGCTCCAAAAATGATGCTCTTGTAGTCTCCTCAAACTTTGGTTCTACTATTTGCGCTCTTGTTCAAGATTTATTTTGTATGGGAGTTTTTTTTATGGTGGTTCCATTTTTGTAAATTGGTTACTAGAGACAACTACTTCATCTTTGGGTTTTTTCTCATCTCTACAATACAATTCTCGGCTCTCTCTTACTCGCATCCAAATCTAAGTGACAATCACCAATCCCTGTCAACCCTTCGCAAATTTTGTACCCCTTTTCCATTTCTCCATGTCCCTTCATGCCTAAATTAATTTTCTAATACACTAGTTGTGTACTCAATGCAGGATTTAATGTTTCTTTATTACCATAACTTCTATTGGATTTGTTCCTTGTACCACCAATTTGTCACGATCCCCAAAGTATTTTTTCATTTATTGTTATGCATCATCTTTATGAATTGTCATTAACGCTTTTTAACCATCGTTTCTACCCTTTTAATTTATTTAATGGTCGTGACAGTCCTGTTTTGTGTGTTGCATTATGCATACCCAACTATCTCTCTGTTGTTTATTTTTATCAACACCACACTCACTTTGTTTGTGCGGGTCATGTTGTTGTATCTCCCTTACTTCTTATTTTCTTACCTTTGGTTTTATTTTTCTTTACTTTTCCACTTTTTGTTTGGTTTTTCTTTTCTCACTTCCCTACTACAATACAACTACTATAGTACATGTTTTATTGCACCACTCATATTAATGCATAGATGATCATCCATCCCTATATAGTTTTAGTCAACTTCCATTCACCATTCCTCCCAGGGATTCTCCATTCATCATTTCCAACTACACAACACCTGCCTCTATCACATGCTTAATCACATATGGTCCTAACGAATGCATTCAAAACTTTCCTAGATGCTACATAAACTTACCATCGTATAGTAATACCAAGTCCCCCACTTAAAATGTTTTATATTTAACATGTCTATCATGACATTCCTTTTCTCTTACCTTTTGAACTTGTTGATGGAACCCTCTGATCAATCGATCTTCCTCAAGCTGTAGAACTATTACAGTCTCTCCTCTACTGCGCCATAGTCTGAAAGATCAGTAATTGTTGCAACACACAGGCTAGGCATAATGAAATCCATCCATATTATTATTTCTTTCCCATATACCAACCTAAAAGGCCTTTGTCCTGTCAATGTTTTTCTTGTAGTCATGTATGCCCATAATACTGCAGGAACAATTAAGCCCCAAACTCTCCCTACATTGCATATCTTTTTCAGCATAGTTTGTATAATTTTATTAAAGGATTATATTGTGCCATTGGCCTGAGGGTGATATGGGGTGCTCCTCTGATGGTGAATTTGAAACTCCTCAGTCAATGCTTCAATTGTCTTATTCAAGAAGTGTGTCCCTTAGTTAGTGAGTAAAATGCACGGGCATCCAAATCATGTGACTACATTCTCAAATAGAAAATGTGCAATAGTATACATGGTGTAGTCTATGACTGGTGCTACTTCTACCATCTGGTAAAATACTATGTCAAAATGATTATATACCTAGCTCATGATCTTCTCACTGGTGGGTTGATTGGTCCAAAAAATTCTATTTCCCATTTATTAAATTCCTGGAACATAACCTATGGGTATAAAGGCATGTCATCCCTTTTGGATGGCTTTCCCACCCTTTGACAAACACTGCATTCCTGACAATATTATTTAACATCCTTATGAAGTGTGGTCCACTAGAGCCTTGCACACAAAATATTTTTCACTGTCTCTTTACATGATAGTGTCCTCTTGCAATTCCTTCGTGTGCTTCTAAGAGTATCATTGGCATTTCATGGTCTAAAATACATCATCTTAATACTATGTTTGCACATAACTTGTATAAGTTCCCTGCAATTAACTGATAGTATTCCGATTTAACCACTAACTATTTCTTCTACACAACTATCATGTCTGACGAGGCCATTCATGTACTTAAAAACTGCACAATGTCTATGAAGTAGTCGTCCACCGTTTTAACTGCTAATAATTCTGCATCCGACAAGATGTCATCTAGATTCCTTGCATCTTCTCCTGATAGTATCCACAATAAGTGATCTGGACCTGCATTCAACTTCCATGGTTTCACAACAAATTCAAAATCATATTCCTAAAACAAAAACAACCATATGCATATTCTCACCCTCAACATTGGCTTATCCACTAAGTATCTTAGTGCAAAATGGTATGTATACATCTTAAATTGAGATCCCAATAAATAATGTCTAAACTTATATCATGCATATACCATTTCCATTCCTTCTCATTCTATGGTAGTGTAATTCTTTTCTGTTATTGAAAACTTCCTTCTTGAAAAATCAATTGGATGGTCTATGTCTCCTTATCCTGGCTAAGATAATATCGTGCCCAAAGATATGGACAACACATCCACATGAAAATGAAACTCCTTCTTCCAATCTAGGAAGATCAAAATTGACATAATCATTAATTTCTGCTTCAATGTATCCAAACCTTTCTTACAATACTCATTCCACTAGAACTTAGCTTCTTTCTTTATCAACTTCTCCATAGGCGTTGTAATCTATGCATAACCTTTAATGAACTTCCTATAGTATCTTGTATGACCTAGGTTTGCTCTCAATTTTCTGGCTGATGTGGGTGGTTGTAAGTCCAAAATCATTGCAATGTTGGAAGGATCCACTAATAATCCTTTCTTACATACCACATGACCCAACAAATTTCCAAAAGGCGCGCACAAAATATATTTCTTCAAATTCAGTGAAATCTTACATTGTTTGTACACCTATCCAACATTAAACTGAGTACTTCTATGTGATATTTCAATAGACTAAACATAGTCCAATCATTTATGTAAACTTCCAGGAACTTATGAATAAATTACTTAAAACTTGCGACAACTACTCTTGAAAAACATGTAGGTGCACTCTTCATCCCAAAAGGCATCATTGTGTACTTATAACTTCCCTACTATGTCGCAAAGGTAGTATTATGTTTTTCGTCATGCACAATCTTAATCTGGTGATATCTTGAAAATCCATCTGTGAAAGAATAGGCTTCTTACCCTCCTACATTTTATATCACTTCATTTGTAAACAGTGTTGGGAATGGATCATGCAAACATGCATCATTTAGCTTCCTTAGTTCTACAGAAATCATGATTCCCTCGATCTTCTTATCTTACACTACCATTGGACTTATCCATTATGATTCCATGACTATTTCAATAATTCCTACTTCTAACATTATGTCTATATCTTCCTTTACCTTCTCTTTATACTTCAGATTCAGTCTATAAGGTCTCTGTTTTACTGGTTTAGCCTCTGGTTCAAAGGGATCTTCATTTATCCTATCTCACTATCTATCCCTTTCATTTCTGAGAATATAGTTGGGAATAGATTCTGATACTCGTGCAATTACAATCTTCTCCACAGTTTCATCATTCCAATAATCACCTATCTGTGCAAAAGTTGGGTTTTCCTTTGTCCCAATATTTACCTTTCGTGTATTTAGTGGTTGTGCATACATACCAAATTCAAACTCTTCTCCTTATACTATGCGTTCCCCCTCAATTTCATGTACTTGTATATTCCCTGGATCTTCCTTGTCTTGTTCTTGTTTAGAAACATTATAACATTCCAATAATTCATGGATAGTCATAGAAACTCTTTGCACATTACACATAGGTACTACCTCCATTGACCCATATTCTAAAAATATATTGTTTCTAATGACCTGTAAGGATGCATCTACTAATGGAGATTCATGCTCAAAAGTAAATGTTACCTTAATACTTTGAATTAGTTGGTCCCAATTTGTTGTTTCTCTACGCATTTCCAGTTCTAGGTACTAATTCTTAGGAATTGTATCCAATGTATGTATAAACATGTGCATCCATTCCTTCTTTGGGATCAAACTCCATATATTTTTGTACTTCTCAACATGATCTGTTGGGTCATCTAATTCTATATATTTTTGTGTAGTATACTCAACCTCGGTACCAAATCTGACTTGCATCGAACTTCTACACCATTGCTAGTATTCTATTCCTTCTTTGTGTGCAACCCACCATCTAGCTAGAGTTCCCTTCAAGACAACATCTAATGGCAATAGTCTTTATTTTCCAGGTATCCGCAACTAAAATTCCTTGAAAAAAGAGCTTATATCGGTAAATCCATCATACTTGGGTGGATCACATAACTTTTTTCCAATCCAATGAAATGATCGAGTTATGCGTGCACATCATCTAGTTGATACTTCATGCATCCTTTGTTGCCAATGTTACATACCTTCCTCTGAATCTAACACACACAAGCCAATGCTTCTCCAACTGAATGCATCAATTGTAGTAGGGTTAACATAGTCATCCATTCACATAGTCATATTATACAGGTTGTCAATTTCATTCCCTTTTGTCTGACCTATGTACATCTTTCCTTCTATCAAATCAAATGGTGCGATAAATTTCAAGTCCCCTACTTCAAAGATCATTTCTCTCTTCTTCATATTAATGATCAACTGGTTTTCAAAGTCCCATCAATGTTGGATATGGTTGAATATCATCCACGATATCAATGACTTCAAAATGTGCTATATTGCACATGCCATCTATATTTACAAGTACTCTTGTCAATTGGCCAATTGGTACTATCTTGTGCTAGTTTTCCAACCTTAACTAAATAGGATACTAGATTAACTTGGGTTTCCCCATCATTTCCCATGTTTTCTTTGGTAACAAATTTACATTGGACCCTGAGTCTAAAATTAAATTGTCCACATCATATTATCCAATCTGTACACTTAGTCTAAACTCTCATTTTAGTCCTCTTTTTTCACAGTACCTGATTCACTACCCTTTGTGCGGTAGGAAATTACCTTTCTTGTGCACAATAATCAATTGTTTCACATAATGAATTCAACATAATTTCATCTTTCATCAATTCTATGCAAGTTCTTAGAAACTCTTTTAGAGTACGTACCTTCTTAAGTGGATTTTATGGTATAGTACAATCATAGACTAGAGGCATGTTGACCATAGGAGGTGCAGATGATGTTGATGCCACCCAATATGATCCTTTTATTTATTTTCTTGTCTTCTGATATGTCTCATTTTCTTGATGAGGGTCAAATGTCGGCATAGGTCCTATTGATTTCCTCACCCATTGCTTAAATTTCTTCCCTCCATTCACCACATCAGTCCCTATTCTGGCTCCCTCGCATGTGGTAGTTGCTATTCTAGGTCCTTAATTGTATTTCTTGGTTGATATCTTATGTACGTTCTATTATCACTTTGTAAATTTCCTTGCCTGTGAAAGAAAAATCTAGAGGTAACCAAAAACCAACTTGCATATTGGAAGCTATCCCTTCCAATCCAAAGAGGGCTCTCTCTATTATAACTCAATCAATAACTGACTTCTTATCTAATAGGGACAATGGCTAGATCTTCTGTCAAGGTCAATATTTCAAAACAGTTGTGGTAGGGTGGAGAAGAGGACCATTGGGCATGGAGTCATAATAAGGAGATGTCAAATCAAGGCTTTCAAAACTGGTTAATATGAAAAAATGTGTAAATGTGTTGAACTTGCACAAAATAGATCTAGCTAAAAAATGATACACACATTTGTAGAGATAATTTGAGAAAGAAGAAGATGGAGAGAAAGAATTCTCATTAATCGTTGTGAAAAATGAATAATTTACACAAGATATACTCTGTATAACTCAATGAGTGCGCACTGGAGGAGAACCAATGCACCATAGTGGTGGTCTAGAGTGATATGGACACACACCAACAGTTATGGGAGTGAACTTCCACCTAGTCTAGTCTCTCATGCAGTTACGGGAGTGAACTTCCACCTAGTTGAGTTAACTAGTCAACTAGTCTTCAGTTAGTTGACTGAATAGAGAGTAGTG